>JAOEHI010031971.1:0-24200 GCA_025447815.1 Percopsis transmontana | reverse complement strand
CTCTCTCTCTCTCTCTCTCTCTCTCTCTCTCTCTCTCTCTCTCTCTCTCTCTCTTCTCTCTCTCTCTCTCTCTCTCTCTCTCTCTCTCTCTCTCTATATATATATATATATATATATCAGAAGATAGTGGTCAAGCATTATAAAGCTGAGTGTCTAACTCAAAACACTTCATTGCCTTAGAGGACTATAAAAACATAAGCAATATGCAATAATTGCTGCATCTTTGCATAATCTTTACTGCATATTTTATATATTTTCAGCCAGATGATTATTTGCAATTAGGACCTTACAGTAAAACATACTTTGCCCATTTGTGATTGACTTAACTGTATTATAAAAGCTGACAAGGTTGCAATAAAACAATAAAAGCCACTTAGAATAAAAGATAATTGCTTGGAAAGTAGAGAGCAGAAATGGATTCTTTAAGTTAGCATACACCCTGTGCAAAGGTTTTATTCACTCCTTTGTCCTCGTCTCCTCCTCCCTGGTTCTCCTCTTCCTCTCTTAACTGTTCTCTCCATCCTCTGCACTATGTTATCAGTGTTAAACAAAGGAAGAATGAGTTTTTAACTACCAGCTTTACTTTTCTTAATAACCGCCTTTACCCATGATAATTACCCTCTGAAAACTAAAAAAAACCAACAACACTTTGTTACTAAGCAACAAGCATGCAGCTGGGGTTTGGTGTGTGTGTTTGTGTGTGTGTGTGTGTGTGTGCGTGCATATGTGTGTGTGAGGGCACATACCCTTTTTAACCAGGTGGAGTCTCATTGAGACTCATTGAAATCTCTTTTGCAAGAGAGAACTGGCCTGGAAGCAGCATAATACGACATGCAACAAGGTTTTAAACATAAAATGGGCAATAGTTATACATACATACAAGCCTATTAGTCCCTGAATAAGGTCATTTTTTATTTAAAAAAGATACAGACCAATATTCACATGCTCGTTTAGAATTGATACAAATGAAATGAATTATAGTGACTGTGTATTAAAAATATATATATTTTTAAACACATTATTGACCACCCTGGAATGTTTGGGTTCCCAAGATTCTTTGACATGGACCATATGTGTGTGCATGCGTATGTGTGCGTATGTGTGCGTATGTGTGCGTGTTTGTGTGCCTGTTAGCACTTGTGTGTGTGTCCTATGTGGTCTCCTAACCAGCTGTAAATAACTACAGTAGCTAGCCATTAATAATGTGAACCCGGCATGGACGGCTTGTGTATGCAAGAGCTCTACCTGTATGGATTGCTTGTGAGAAAACCTAGCTAGCACTCCAGCACCATCTTGAGTAGTCCTTGAACCTGAATAAATTCCTAATTCAGGTTTTTAAAGCGAGGGATTAAGTCCATGGTGGTGAAAAGCTCAGGGTTCTTAACAACAAGATCCCATCGATGTCACCTCTCAACTAGATTAGATAAATGTATGGGGTTCATTGAACCAAAGGCCCCTTCTAGTCACAATATTATACTGACTTCACTCCAATTTGCTGGCTTTCTTTTCTTTTGTGGATTTAATCTCCATAGCTTTGAGCAGAGGTGCGTTCAAAAAGGCAAATGTTCGTTTTCAAATAGTTTTTCGTTTGCTTTGAGTTCACTGCGAACGTTTTCGAATACACACAAATGGTCTGAGGAGATAGCTTTCTGTGAAAAACATGGATGCCGGACTAAGGAAGATGTGTGCCCAGATGCGAGTTATCCCAGAAAAAAGGATTTTTTTAAATCTTCTTACAATAATTCAAGTGGTTAACTTGTCTTTCAATTACATTGATACTTTTTCTAAAAGCCTCCTTTTTGTTTGCTATCGTTATCAATCATTATTAGCTAAGAGATTGTATTGCTCTCTGTGGTCCGTTAGTTTAGGCTCACTCACATACAAACTTACTTGCATACTAATTTAAAAGTTCAAAGAAAACCCATTCGCCTGGAACGTTGGCCTTAGTTTGCCGTATTTGAACACACCTTGGGTTTGTTGTAACGCGCCCCCTCTCTCAGCCTACGTGATTATGCAGCCTGACTCGCATCAAGACATAAAACGTGCTCCATTTAGCATCCAGGCCGGGCCCTGAACCCAGGGGGCCACTGTAGCGCATCACGTTATGTAACGAAAAAAATAATAAAACTCTTTAGTTACAGCCTTTAGTTTGCTCTGCTGCAGCAGTGGCAGAGAAAGAGAGAAAAAGAGAAAGAGAGAGAGAGAGGATTGTCATAAAAGGGAAAATGGTATTTTTCTGCACTACGTCCTCTTGCGTACATTTGAATGCACTGCTGAGCTCTCAATTCCCCTGGCAGATTTGTGACATCCTCCTAGTCTGACTGTAAACCCCCCGCCCCCCCTCTCCCCCAGGGGAGGAACTAACCGGGGCCCTCTCGCTTAACACCCAACTCCTCACGCCTCCGCTCTCCTCCCCTCTCGTCACGTCTCTTCCTCCCCGACCTCCTGTGCCCGTCACTGTCTGTCTGCGCTGCTATTTTCCGGTTAGGTGAGAAAGCACCGAAGAGGTGGTCTTGAAACTCTGGGAGAAGTCTCACCCTCCGTCCGTCTTCCTCCCGGTCACGGAGGCTGCATGTTATAAGCTCTCCACACCTTCTCCTAGAACTTCTGCCAGACTCAAACCCCTGACCCCGCCAGCCACACACGCACACACACACACACACACACACACACACACACACACACACACACACTCAATGTGTTACACACCCCTCCAGCACCCAAATCTTTCAGAGCTGTCCACAGTTAACATAACATAGAGTAACTTTATTTAACTGAGGGGATGTGGGATTCCATGGTATGTTGGTATGTTGTTATTTGTTGGTTCAGTTATTAATAGGCCTAGTATTGTGTTGTGTAATAAGATGTTGTTATAAAGATATAAGCCTTTTTGTTATCAGTTGAGGTAAAATAGCTAAACAGCCACTTGGACCTCCTGTGTGGCTACTACACTAATCTGCTCTTCTCTTACGTTGTGCGTCTAGACAGTCATCTTTCCTAATCACTCGCATGCTCCTGTTAGAGCCAACATGACCTTTTGTGTGTTGGCAGTTTCCTGGATGACCTTTCGAAGTGAGGCTGGCTAAGATCCGCTGTAGATGGAGTGGAGCATAATGTGGGACTTACGCAGATTCCATCACAGAGCGCAGCCACAGAGAGCCATTACGGCTCTTTGTCCTCAACTGGAAAATGAGAAAATTAGTCACCTTTACGTTCGTGTGCGCGTAGCCGCGCTCACAAGGACTCCTGCGACCTCGCCTCTCGTTCTCTCCGGTCGAACAGGCCCTTCACATCGCGTCGTGTTTCACAAGCGATCTGTCACTTTCGCTCCTGTGCGCTTTTTCACAGTATCAAACCCGCCCGCTTGCACATTCGCTTTGGACTCCTGTCTCTATTATCTCTCTCCAAACTCCATCATGCTTTTCAATCTCTCTGATTTGTGATCCCTGTTCCCACAGTAAATATGGGCTTTTTTCCCTAGACACACTATAGAAGGCTATATCTACAGTACCTACGTTCATGCACATAATACAGCATCTGTACCCAGTGTATTGACGGGCATGAGATTCCTACAGCTCTCTTGTAGCACAGAAATTATGTTCTTATTATATTATCTTATTTACCACTATGTTCCCTGCTGTTTCTGTTCATATCAGTGTGAACATAGATGGGGTTTATCCCTGTTTTTATAGCCCGACTATTGAGTTCTAATTATATCAGTGAAAACACTGCTGTTATTGAAGTGTCCCACATACCTTTTAATGCTCCAGCCATAGCTCTAGGCTTGTATTTAATGTTCACAGCTTTTTCTTTATGTTTCATGGATGTCTTTTTTTTCTTTCTGGCTTTTTGTGTGACCTCACAGCCATAACGACCCCTCCAGCTGGCAGTGCAAGAAGAATGGGGTGTGTTTATCTTTGTCCTGTCTGCCTGTCACCCCCCCCCCCCCCCTCTCTCTCTCTCTCCCTTTCTGTGTGTCGCTTTGCACACAAGCCTGCATGGTGTTTCCAGCAGAGCAGTTGTATTCCCCTTTGGATCTAACTCTATTTGTGATACAAATAACTTTTTCATTACCATGATTCCTCATGCTCTGCTGCCAAACTGGCTTTTGACCTATGTGAATTGACAGCACCGGGCTGCACACATGCACTGGTACATGCACACACTAAAGCATTGTTGTTATTGCTACTTGGAGTCAGATGGGCGTATACAGCATACTGCTGTGTATCACTAAAGCTTTTAATGCAACCTTTTCTCAGCCTTTTATAATGATCCTAACCATTCATCCGCTAAGCAGTCGGGGTGCCAATTTCCATGCTAGCCCACGTTGGAGGATCTCTTGGCAGGACTGCTGATAAAGCTTTTCTGCCACTCACACATCCAGAGGTGGAAAAATCCATCTAGCGTAGCGCTAGTCAAGGTAAAGGCAGTTCCCCTCGTGAATTACCAGGCCTACAGTAGCTGAGGAGTTTCGTTCATCTGAAAACCAACAAACAAAAAGTAGCCATTGGTGAAAAACACGCATGTGCACGCACACACCCAAGCGCTCACAGACGCACAGACGCATGCACACTCACACTCCCACACACATATACTGCCTAGGATAATATCAAGGTTATACAAACACCAAAAACCTATACTAAAAGGTTTATTAGGTAGTAACTAATAGTTAAGTAGTGACTACAATATACCTAGAGAAGCAAAGCATTCCCCTTCTCACCAAGGAATTTTCCAAGATGAACTAATTTCCCAAACTACACATGCATGCTCTCTAAAGTCACCTGCATCGAGACACACACACACACACACACGCACGCATGCAGGACGTATGCTCAGACACACACTAGTGGGTATACTATAAAATGTCATTTTCACGGAGATTATCGCAGCTGCGGTGGAGGGATGCGGCTGTCTTTTGCGGGAAATGCAGCGCAGTGCAGTGGAAAAGCACAGAATGGTAATGATATCCTACACCAGAGGTTCCAGTCGTGCAGCGATCATCATGTCTACAGGATTAAGTCCTGACCCACATCAGCACAGCATATTAGTATTCTGAGAGAATGCTGCAGTGATTCCACAGCCTAAATACAGCCAGTTGTTAGGAAGGGGGAGATGGAGAGAGAGAGTGAGAGAGAGGGGAGATCAGAAAAAAAGAATGGATAGCATTAGAAAGGAAGTGAGCTTTAGGCGTGCGTCATGCATTGTGTGTGTGTGTGTGTGTTCATGTCTGTGTTTATTTGGTGCATTTGAAGATAAGTCTACTTGGCAGCCTGTGCTGAAGAGTGTGCGCCCTGCATTCATTTGCATGCTAACTCTTAAGTTCACGCAGAGAGGTATCAGTTGCTGAGCCGGAATGCAGAGAACCAACTCTATCTGGCTTGTTGCAGTGATTTTTCATTGGCGTTCAAGACTAGCACATTGAGTATCTCTTACAAATGGTGATAAACTGTATGTTGTTTTAAGGCCATAATCATAATTTGCAATATCGAAAAAAAGAAATGTTAACTAAACGATTATATTTGCCAATTGTAAAAAAATAACTACCTAAAAATGTGCACATGTGGTGTCAAATCCTCCAACATTGTTACAACATATCTGAAACTATCTAGACATTGTTTTTGGTCAAATCCTCCAGAATTTGTTTATTTGTAGTTCTTGCATAATGACACTATAACAGTTTGGGTTCAGAATAAGGCCCTATTTAGCATATCTCAATGTGACATTCTGTTTACATGACCTGTCATATTTAGTCAGTAGTGAGATATATGTTTCTCTCAATGTTTCAGTTGTGACCTTTGTTGTCAGTTATCATAGCAAGTTAGCATGAATGCACAAACCATCTACAATGAGTCGGAAGTACAAAGTGCTCTCCTGCCTGGTGAGATGTCTCTGCTGCTAAATGCTTCAGCAGCTATGAAACAAACCTTCTTAAATCAAACCTCAAGAGATTGTAAGAGTGGATTTATGGGGATTGAAGTATACAGATGGTTCGTTTATATACTGTTTAAAGGAAATAGGGAAACAGATCAGTATAGACGGATTGCTTGTGCAGGGACTCACTCAATCCTTATAAGATAGTGCTGATAGAATTAGAAACAGCACCGACTCAAGTGTGATTGTAAATATTGCCTGATCTATAAATAAATACATTGTGTTTTGGCATGTTGCTCACTTAGCGGCAGGTGAGATAGTGTCTTTGCTCTCTTGCTAAATAATCAGTCTAAATAGAAGTATAGTGTAAGTTATATACACACGCACAGAGAATCGTGATATTTACCAAAAAAACACTCCTTCACGAACACACACACACACACACACAGTGTGAGAGAGAGATTGTTGCAGAGGGAGAGCTTTATCTCACATATTCCATCCCATCTTCCTTTTTATTTTAAAAGTCATGCTAGCCTGAAGGTCATCCAAAGGTGTGTGTGTGTGTGTGTGTGTGTTGGCGGGAGGGAGTTAACAAAGACATTAACTTTTAATTGACTCCGTTTCAGCACTGTGCTCTTATTTTAAGATTATAACATTCAAATTTAACAGATGAACTTTGAGAAAGCTGAACAGAACTGCCGTCCAGTTGTGGTTAGTTGCGATGTGCCTCGCTGAAATAACAATTCACAACATGATTGTTTGATTGCAGTAACTGGTAGGTATTTAATTCCCACTGTGTACTCAATATGTCTGTCTACATGAACATCTGTGCGCGCGCACACACACACACACACACACACACACACATACACACACATACACACCACTGCTGTTTGCAGGGACAAACGGACATTCTCTGGTGATAATTAAAAGCCAATTCCTCTCTGCTCGAAGGATAAGCTCGCAAGGCAAAGTGAACTTTTCTGTTACCATAGAAACCAGATCCCCGGCTTATTCTTTTAAAGTGATGACCCACAGAGACCAAGAGGAGAAATATGAAGATAGTATATATGATGTGATGTTTTTTGATGTCTATAAAATGTCTTGGCTGATACAGTGGCTCAACCTGAACAGCCTCCGGTCGCAGAATGAAGACAGAGAATGCGTCACATCCATAACCTTAACGGGGTATTAGGCCTATGGTTATGGATAGCGCAGTTTGATGCAGAGGAAACGTGACCTATGAGTCTCCACCGCAGAGCTGTGTGCAGTAGAGCACATTCAATCGCTTATGAAGTGGAGGGCACACTGATTGTTGCTGTGATCCTGTCCCTAGTGAAAGGGAGCATATACATGTACTTAAACACCCGCCCACACACACACACGATACGCAAGCACAAACCAAACACAGCCTGTTCCTCGCAGGAAATCATTGCTGTAATTAACATCCTATTGTGCTCCCGCACGGCTGTTCTGATTGGCTGAGCGCGGTTCCTACTGCGTACCGCTGCGGAGCTCCCGCAGGTATTTTTTTGCCGGAGCGCAATTTCTCCCATCGACTCGCAAATTCCACGGGACGTCATCGGGCCGCATTAGTGTAAACGCTCTCAATCCCCAGTCCCATTGTTGCACAGGCCCAGTCATTCGTCAGCCTAGATTCAGCCCGATAGCCTAATCTGTGCTCTCAACTAAAAGGCCCAAAACTACGCCAGTCCACTGGGTCTTAAACCCCCTCAGAAACATGTTTATAATTATTATGAATCTAGTTGAATAAAAACATGCATACTTTTTAACGTTTTAGTGGCTGTTTACATATTTTGACACTATTATGTTGTGCTATTGTACTGAAACGAATGAAGCAAACCTGCGGCTCGCTACCTGTTCTTCTGCGTCTCTCCATGGCTGACGGGCTTTCGTGCAGGGACAATGCACATTGGTTCTTAAGCCACTAAAATATGCAGCGGCCTGTCGCTCGCAGAGCAAAGGTGCCTTTGTCGCGTTGTGTCTGAAAGGGCCTTGTCGGCTGTGTTTGTGCGTTATTCTCTGGCGGAGGAGTGTAAAAAGCTTCCCAATGTCAAAAAGGATGCACTACCCTGAAACAGGTGAAATCAAAGCATCGCGCTGTCCTTACTGACACACATGTCAAACAGTTGCTAGAGTAGCCTCAACTGAATAAATGCCAGTCCTGGAAAGGATTGTGGAAAACAAGGACTTCCAGGTGTCCCACTGCGTCAGTTAAAAGGAAGTAATACAAAAGTTCAGACCTTAAAAAACAAAATACTGTTAAATATAAAAACTTTAGTTTAAACCTTAATTAACTAAAAACTGTGTTACATCCTTAGGCCTATAAGTTATTGTAATGCACTTTTACTGTATAAGTGTGTGTGTGTGGATCTTTGCAGTGATGCTGTATTTTTTTTCTATAGTGAAATGGTGAGGGAGGGGGCGCATGAAAGCCAGGGGTACACGTGTAAACCCAGGGGAGGTAGAAAAAACTCCACAGGGTGCACAAGAAGATTTATACCTAAATGATTATGAACAGATATGAGCAGGTTGATTCCTGGGGTTATCATATGTAACGTCCAGAGGTTCAGCCGGGGATAGCGCTCCCCTTCCCGTCCCATCTCGCCGGTGTACTAACCAACCGGCCTGCAGCTGTCCACATCTCCAACGCACCCCGGCTACACACCAGACACCTATCACCTCATCACCAATTCTGTACACCTGTGTGTGACTAGGCGAGGGTATATTCTGTATGTTGGGGATTATGTTCTGTTCTTGGTCGGTTATTGGTTCTAAGTACCTGTTTGTTGAGAGCCAGTGGGCTTCCTTATATAACGGCAAGTAAAGGTCACGTTAATCGTTACTTCATTTATTTGTTTTCTCGTGTTTCAGTGGCTTAGCTCCGTCTGCACCCACTCTCACCGCACTTCCACACGTTACAACATTACATCATACCTCAAATTGGTTTACTCCAGTTCATTTAGTCCACAAATCTCAATTATTCCATGATGTCGCATTATTCCACAATATAAGTTTTGTGGTTACTGGGTTCTCTGACAGACTTGTCAGGCTTATATTACCTTCAGATAAGAACTAGCATATGAAGTCTTATTGAAGATGACTTTCTTATGTTTCAAAGCACATGCATTTTCTGTAGCCTAATTTTCTGGAACTTTGTCTAAACAATGATGGTCGACTGAGCAGTAGGTAGGTCGCGGGTAGTTTGAAGCGAATGAGCCAGTACGACACAGTTAGTTCCTGTGCCTCATCGTTATGCATTTTAACATCTATCCCGCATCCCTTTTACTACCACAGATTCACACCTGTGTGCTCCACATACTTCTCCTCCTCTGCTGAAGATATTAGGGGGCTAGGAATGATGATCCAGAAAGCGTTCCTCTTTCCTCATTCCCTTTCCCCAATTGTGCCATGTAATCCAATAATGCTTGCGTGGCGCTTTCTGTCAGATATTTTCAGTGAGGTAACATTTTTATGTAGCAATTTACTGCCATATATCACTTTTATGCACGACAGCGTAGTTAAGTAAATTGCTTTAAAAGCAGATTAACTGACAGCTACTTAAATTTAACCCATGTTAATGTTATAGCTGTGTTAACTGCTTGGTGGTGAGAGTACACGTTAACATTAAAAACATTGATTCATTGCTAAACTAGTATATAAAATAGATATACTCAAATACAAAAAACCGTTCTCAGCGAAAAATCTCTGACGAAATACAGTGACTTACAGTATAATCACCTTTGGTTTTTTTAATGGTCACTTGTAAGACAGCTTGTTATGAGGTCATCGTAATTGTATGTGTGTGACTGCCTTTGTATAAGTAACGTGGAATGGAAACCAATAGCCAAGCTGATGGTCTGGTCTTGGATTGCGGGCTGTGGTCCTGGCTGGCTGAGGCCTTGGTTGGTATTCTGGTCAGTGGGTCAGCGCCTGAAGCCAGGCCTCTCTTGGGTCGTTAAAGTGATGTTCCTCGTCAAGTGCTCAAATCACACCATTTAATTGGCCTCCAGCCCCCTGGACATGAGCCAATTACAGCTCTCTCCATATTTCTTTCCCTCTCGCCCTCTCTCCAGCTCTCCCTCGCTCTCATTTCTCTCTTTTTCTCGCTGTCTCTCTCTCTGTTACACTCTGTATGTCTCTCTTTCACAGCGACAGTCTTTAGCGCTCCTGCTCTGCAGTAAGCTACAAACTCCGTAGTTTGTAGTTAGAATCACTGGTCTTAACTGTGATGCTTAATTTCAAAACATTCGCTTGGTCAGACCTACACATGTTTTCGGAGGGCATAAGGCCTTTTAATTTTTTCAAGCGCTGGCAGCACATTTTATGAGGATGAGAGATTCAATGTCGTTCCGTTTGGTCATGACAATGGTCGTTTGGTCGTGACAATGAAAGGCATATTTCACAGGAATACAGTGGCCTGACGGTCGTGGGCGGAGCTGCCTTCAAACCTTCTGGCCGCAAAATCAAAAGTGCATTAAAGAGGAAAAAAGAGGGGAGCCTGCGGATATGATAGGACAAAGAACTAAAAGAACATGACACAGACTCTGAGTCTGAGTCTGTTCAGTCTGAACTCCACTACAGCAAGTCAGTGTTCCTTCAGTAATTGTGTTTCCACTCCCATGGAGTGTCAGGTAGCTCTGTGCTATGGAAATGGTCGAGTTACTTGTAGCTGCTGTTATATCCCACAATCAGTCTGTTGTCACTGGAGAACTACAGCATTTATTCTGGTTATCATCACACCATCACCTAAACCCCCACAATGCCTTTTTTATGCCATAATAGGTCTATTTCTCTCTCTCTGTCTTTCCCTCGCTCGCTCTCTCAGCCTCGGACAGAGCGCTTATTATGTCATCAAAAAAGGACTATTAGCGGGGGAAAGTGAGATGAAAGCGAGGGCAACCAACTACCTGTTCACAAAAGCCGTAATTTTTACCTGTAATTAAAGGCTTGCGTTTCCCTGACGGATCGTCAGGGGCCGCGGAACAAACGGCGGGAAACGAGCATCAGAGACGGAGAAGAGCAGATTCTCCTCTGTAAAAATCTCTCAGGCATATAATGGTAATTAAGGGCCGGTCTCGAGAGAGGGGACGTTAATAGAACGAGGGGGGAAGGGGAGGGGCTTCCTCACTCTTTCATGTTCATCGCTTACTCATTTCTCTCGTCGTCCTGCCAAAAAACAATCCGCTTGTGCTGTTCCCCTCTCACTGTACCCCACACCACCACCAACTCACAGCACCGCACTAATCTGTTTGCTTAGTTCAGACTAATTTTGCTGTTTCATGTGAACCGTGAAACCACAACACCACAGCATGGGTTTAGTTCAAGTAGGGTTTTTTTTCGTTGTTTGTTTTATTTTTCAGTTAAGAGTCCAAATATTAATTCCCCCATTAATTCCCTCTTGTGTTCCTTGATTTTTCCTCCAGCGCGGTTTTTCGCATTACATTACATTACTCATTTAAGCTCATTTAATTGATTCCCAATCAGGGCTGTGATTGACTGCCACAGACCCAGCAGGCCTCAAACAGCACCTGTCTTTGTGTTGGTAGCCTGCAGAACTGCTCCCAAACCAGGTACAGTGGCGGTTGCCATGGTAACCTTCCGTAGGCTACGGTAGAAGGGACCGTCGATGGGGTTGGTTTTTTTGGACTCGCCGAGTTTGACTCGTGATAGAGCCACTGCTGCAGAAGTCGGGCTGCTGTGTTAGACTTCCTGCTGATGAAGACGGAGAGTGGAAGACCCAGGCAAGATGAGGCAGTCAGATATTTTTAGCCAAAGAGATTGAGGGAGAGAATCTAAAGCGAACCCGACGTGCAAACCCTTTTTTCACAATTCTCTTCTGCTATTCCGTCTGATCACTCATTTTTTATCTCCGTGTCTCTTCGCCTCAAAGAGTGCCTGTGTGTTTGTGTGTGTGTGTGTGTGGATGTCCATTTTTAAAAGCATTGGCAATGCACCGCCTTTTGCACACATAAACACACGCAGTATTGTACACAATACTTATATATTGGTATCTATTCTAGTGTTAGTTTTTGAGGAAGAATGTTTGAAATGTGTTTTTCATTTAGCTGTTAAATTCCGCACTAGAGTCTTTTTGTGGCCATCACAAGATGTCCTTCCTCTCCCATCTCCACTTATTACAGCAACACATGCACACATTGTGGGGGAAGAATCGTGATTGACAGGGCTATAGCTTCTTCTCCTGCTGAGACCTCCACAGGACACCCTCACACAGCCTGTTTTTACTATCTCTCTCCCCTCTCTCGCTCTCACTCACACATTGATGCCACAATATCTCAAATAGGCATTTACATATAACTGTGCTAAGCGAAAATGTTATGTGTGTTTTCCTGGGGGGCAGGATAGTCTGGTGGTCTAGGTGTTGGACTCCCAGCCAGAAGGTCATAGGTTCGAGTCCCAGAGTTGGCCTACCTGTAAGCATCCTTGAGCAAGATGCCTAACCCCTAACTGCTCCACGTAATAGCTGCGTGTATTTGTAAGTCGCTTTGGATAAAAGTGTCTGCTAAAATGACCTAATTGTAAATTTTACATATGCACCATTGTGCATCCCAATACGACAAGTATACGAGGGATGCAAAATCCCTGTGAAAGCCAAGGACAAGCACTTTGTACATGCCACCGTCTGATGGCTAAAGAGCAGGGCACAAACATCAAACACACATCTACGATGACTTATTTAAAAAGGACTGTCGTCTGCAAATTAATCATGGCGGTCGTGGCCGTCTCGCAAACAAATTCACACAAATCCCATCTTTCATTCTTTCCGCCGTGGCACACAGGGGAGACGGCGCTTACAGAAAGACAGTCTGTCCGCGTGTCTGTTGGTTTAACATCATGTCGGAATGCATGATGTCTTCTAATCTGTCTGCCTGTTGGTTCGCCATGTGGCCCTCTGTCTGTGTTCCTGCGCGTCGGTCCGACTGTGTGCGGCGTGCGCAGCTGTGCTGGGATTGAAGAGCGTTTTCAGTGTTTTTCTCTCTTTTCTCCCCCCTCTCGTTGGGAAGCATTTGGTCATCATCTGAATGCCAGCGCTGGGGAGCCTAATTAACTCCAACGCTGGGACTTGAGCTGGGACCCAAGCTGGGCCTCAAACATGCTCAAAGCACGGAGGCACACGCTCTACTTTACAACTCTGTCAACCCCTCCCTGGCGTTAACCCTTTGGCCCTGTCACTCACGCATCCGGCATCTCAGATAGTGCTGAGGTGAGAGGTATCCTGTCCGACCTCTGTCCTGTACCTAAGGGCCCCTTGGGGGTCTCTGGCAGGGTGGGGTGACGAACGCTGGCTGTGTGTGTGTGTGTGTGGGCGGGGGGGTGGGATGCTCAGAGGAGCGAGGTATGAAAGTAAGGAAGGATCTAACGTTTCTCCTCCATCAAACACTGTGACCATCTCAGCCGGGGGGCTAGGGAGAGGTCAATCATCCACGAGATTACACGGATTTGTTCCACCCCCGCATGTGCACAAGGCGACGCAAAACATCTCCCTCAGACACCTGGACACATGTAAGCGCACACGCGCACACACTCAATGATGCTCTTTATGTTGTTTGAGGGCGCACACAGAGGGTAAGCATTTTTGGTGTTACGGCACATTTATTTGTGAACACCGCTAGACTTTTTGGTCCCCTATAAGTCCCGCTAAAGCAACACATTAATCTGATGGCCACAGAGCCAGCAAGTCCCAAATCAAGCAAGCGTCATAGAAGACTGCAACCCATGATTGCTGGCATCCTGCACAAGCCCTTCAGTTTATGACCGTTTTCTTTGGGCAAAGGGCATTTCAGTGTTTGTTCAGGCATTTCGTGTCAATATGTGCAGACAGTGGTGGATTATGGTGATCAGAGGCCCCTAGGCTACACTTAAGAAAATACAAATATAGATTTGGCTGAACCTGCTACTGCCAACTTTATGTTTAATGACGCCGCATACAGGGAACACACACACACACACACACACACATACAGTACAAGTACTCACACACATGATGTATAGTCAGATTCAGAGCCAATCAGAAATGATGTACATGTATGCATTGATACCATATGACAACAAGTGTGCTCTCTCTACAATTGCATCAGCAATCACAAGACACTCCCCCTCGAAAGAAAACTTGTAGCCATATGCTATTGGCCTTGATTGGATACATCCATAAACGACACAGGTATCACGCCAAACAGCATAAAAAAGAAACATGTTTTACCATTTTAAGGTTTCCTTTTTAGTTTTCTTTCATTGATAAGGCTGGAAAATCCAATTTGTGAAGGATATCACTTTCCAACTGTCCTGTATCTCTGTTCTATTACCTGCTGTGCTTTTATTTTCTCCACACTCTTCACACAAACTTACACCAGCCAAAAATGACCTAAATTCCAAATAAATGTAATGTGTAAATTCACTTACTAACCAACGACTCACAAAGCAAATTATCAACAACTTCAGTTAATAGCCCTTTCGCCTTCTCCCCAAGAGATTCATGTGACCCTTTGGAGAGTGTCACTGGCCTAGGCTACAGCCTACACCAGCCTATGTCCAGAGATAATAGAGGCTCTGAATTGTCAGTACAGTTGCTCCGCATGCGCCTCCATTTTCTATTCTACTTGTGATAGGTCTGGTAGTTTATTGTATTGTTATAATTAAATGGACTGGTGGCCCTTTATGTGTCCAGGTTTTAAGACGTGTGCGTATTTCTTCTGCTAAGAACCACAAGGTTATCAGGGTTTGAAACCCTGCCACTACACACGCGCACACACACGCGCACACCCACGGGCACACACACACACACACACACACACACACACACACACACACACACACATGAATGCCAGTAACCTACTTGCCTCTGCAGAGACTGTCTCCATAACTGAATGTGATTGTGTGTGATTGTGTGTGTGTGTGTTTGTGTACTGCCAAATGCTCGCTTGCACGCATCCTTGCATCACTATATTTTCACTCACATGCAGAAAGTTAGTAGCTTGGTTGTTTAAACACAATCAAACATAATCGATCCACAATAATTGCTTCTCAAGTCTTTGCATCAAAACAAAGGCTATTTTTACCATTGGTTACCAACTGCTCTGAGAATACTCATGTTGCTATGCAATTGACAGCAGGAAAGAATAGTAGGATCGGAAAGCTGCTCCTTTTATGTAACTTTATGGCGTTGCATACCTAGTAACCTCTAGATCTGTTTCAATCCCTGAAACCATCAAGAGATGCAAGAGAAACAAGTTAACCAAAGAGAAACTGGAACTTCTGTTCAGCGGACATTAGCTGCTAGTTAACACCGTATCAAGTATTCTAATTCCTTTTTTAACTCCAGCATTGCAACTCGCCAGTACTGAAACAAAAAAAGTGACACAAAGCCCTTTTCACAGCGAAGGTTGCAGTCTAGGGTAAGACATGACATCAAGGGCCCTAGTTTCTCGGTCAAGGTGCAAGCAGAGGCACTCGGTGCAAGTCCACGGCCCAAGTCCACAAATATGGCACCTCTAATAAACCACCATGATACACGAGCATATACTGTATTTTGTTTTGTGATTTAAAAAGGTTAAGGACAATAGTCATTAGTTAAAGTATGTATGAAACATAACATACACGAACATTGCGTGTTTGATTTTGGACAGGTATGTGCTTAGTGTACCTTCGCCTAAAGCCTGGAAACTACCTGCGTGACCAGGCAGAGACGCTAGCACAATATTTGGTTTTATTTGACCGAACTAGCACTGTGCCACCTGATTTTGACTGACACACTCTCTACTGAGTCCCCATGCCCATTTCGGCGCAAGCAATGCGTGCCGGGAACTTAGCAAACGAGAGAAAAAACATCTTGCGCCCAACTAAATTGTCATTACGTCTGCGTTAGCGCTACCGCCGGCTTGCGCCATCCGGAAACTAGAGCCTCATGACTAATGGGAAGTTTAGTTTAGTGTATCTTTGTGTAAAAAAATAATGAGGTGTTCAAATTGTATTGGCAAATACATTAGTACATTAGTGGACACCTATATAGCCTAGAACATGTACACAGTAGAATAGTTTAATAGTACCTAGATTGTAAAAATCCTATGATTTTTACAATCTGGGTAAAAAACAAACCTGGGTTAGTGGAACAGAGGCTAGAATAGAAGTGGGGCTGGGACATTGTCTCCCTATTACTATTTTCCTCCCTGTTACCCCTATTACTTCAATCACCGATAGCGATATAGCAGCAAAAATTGATATTTAAATTAAAAAAGGTCATAGATTCTTTTAAATCAATTTGCCCTCACCCGTTAACTCTATAATATTCAGTCCAGAATCTCTCATAACTCCATGTGTGATATGAAAGGGGTTGGTTGTGGTGGAGAGTTAATGGAGATTGCATCGATGGCGGATGCTTCAGCCGTAGTGACAGACAGCAGTGACAAAGTGTTGCAGGTGTAGTGATGATGATGATGAAGATGATGGTGCTTGACTATGATAGTGATGATAATGTAATGGGTATGGGTGGGTATCAAGGCTGTGATAAAATAGGAAATAGGCACTGCTGTCTGCCTGCCTGCCTGTCTATCTGCCTGTCTGTCTGCCTGTCTCCCTGTCTGTCTGCCTGTCTATCTGCCTGTCTGTCTGCCTGTCTGTCTGCCTTCCTGTCTGCCTGCCTGTTTGTCTGCCTGCCTGTCTGCCTGCCTGTTTGTCTGCCTGCCTGTCGGTCTGCCTGTTTGTCTGCCTGCCTGTCTGCCTGTCTGTCTGCCTATCTGCCTGTCTGTCTGTCCAGGCAGGAGGATGCCAGAGCTTCTGGTAGCTCTTTCGGCAGTTGGATTAGAGAGAGACAGCAGGGGGCCATCAACAATTTCCTGTGATTCCCCAGGGAGCTCAGTGGAGACTTCCTCTGAGCGGGGCGGCCGGCAGCATGAAATTCCCAGATTGAAACTGATCTCTGGGATAAACCAACAGCATGGGGGAGGATGATAGAACGGAAAGGAGAAGGGAATCTGCACATACACAAAACAGACAATACACACATAGATGCCAACACGCGCACAACCACCAAAATACACACACGCACACACACACAGACACACACACAGACACACACACAGACACAGACACACTCACACACACACGCACACACATAGACCTGTGCATGCTTTAGTGTTAGAATCCCCTCCTTTAACAAGTGCTATTACACTGCTGCTACAAATTCGATACCACCACTGTGTTTGCTAATGGACAATGCACATCCCAGTCTCCATTGTTGTGTGTGCGGTACCGAGCGACCCACCTTTGCACAGTTCTGCCCCCTGTTGCCAGGACATACAAACTACTACCAGAGACCCTATTTGGTATCCAAGCAACACCCAGGCTGAAACACTGTATGGCTGCTCACTACACTATGTGTACTGTTGACTTTCCTTAAGACTTTGCTGCCTTTGTGCTGTAGGTCAATGCATAATTAAACCTGACTATAGGTACTGCAGCAAGACCTGTGTGTGTGTGTGTGTGTGTATGTGTCTGTCTGGATGCATATGTGCTAGTGTTTTATACTCTCTGACTTGTGTGTGTGCGTGTGTGTGTGTGTGCCTATCTGGGTGCCAAGCTTTTAAATACTGTGTGTGTGTGTGTGTGTGTGTGTGTGTGTGTGTGTGCGTGCGTGCGTGCATTCCTTTTTGGTAGGTACAGCGTGTAGCCTTTGTAGAACCTGGCTGTGCACAAATACCAGGCTGAGAGTGGCTGTTGAACTTTGGAAATGTCAGCCACTGCTCCTCACAGACGCTGCTATCAGTTCATCCTTTGCTCTCGTCCTCCCCTCCACCGCCCCGCGCTCCTATAAGCGCAGGGATGGAGGCTTTATTCTGAGGGTGACCTACCTATCTCTTTTGAAGTCGTGCCTCAGGTGTTGGTTCGGGGGAGAGGGGCTACATGTCCGCGGCTCGAGCACAAACAGAATTGCAAAAAAGCGGCCCTGTCAGTTTCGGTCTGAAGATTTCCCGGCATGCGCGTGACCCTGGACAAGGTTGTAAGCGCTGTGCTCTCTGAAGAAGCCGTCTCCCCGCCGCTGTAAGCGCTACTACTCTACCGTCGCAGCGACTGGTTCATCCCCCCGTTGTCGTTGGGGTTTTCACATGACTTCCACACAATCCCTGCTGGGGAAACAACCTCTTCCTCACCCCTTCGACCCCCCCCCCCCGCTTGCGTCCTGACTCGGCGGTGTGACAGTCAGAAGCGACGCCGGGGCTCTCTAGACTAGAGAGAGTCCTCCACTGTAACGCGTGCAGTACGCTCGTGTGCTCTATGCACGAGCGTAGCGTGCAGTGGCAGCATGCGACTCTGTACAGTATGTGCATAAAATGTGCTGTCTTCAGGTGTGTAATTACCGAAGATGTCGCACAGTGGCCTCGCAGGGGGAGGGGGGGGGGGCAGTTTCTCTCTTCCGCCATCCCTAATTGGCCCACATGTGGTCCAATGTGGAGGTGTCATTTAACCTCTGCTGTACAGTATGGGTTTACGATTGGCAGCTCTGTAGTGAGAAAATGCATCATTATGATGTTACAAGATGACAATCTGACATTGTCTTTCGTTGGAGCAACTTTCAGCAAACTGCAGGTGTTGAATGCTGAGCTCCATGCCCCGCTTTCCTGACAACTTCTCCCTCACATAGATGTAGCTGATCTGGGGGGGGGGTTCTTTTTTGGAAGCCCTTGAGTGCCCCCCTGTGGTCACTGCTGTTAATCTGTTTGTTTAAAGCCGTGTGCATATACGTTCTGTGGCGTTGGCACAGGTGGATTCAAAAGCATTGGATCGATAGTCATGTAAGAGGGAGAAATATATAGCTCTGAGAGGCTAGCTCGGTGTGTGTGTGCGTGCGTGCGTGCGTGCGTCCGTGCGTGCCTGTGTGTGCGCCCGTGTGTTTTTTGTGTGCATGTGTTCTAGGGATGGTTGGTCAGGGTGGGAAATGGCCTTCACACGGCCTTTTTGTTCACTGTCCGTTTAAATCTGGGCTAGATGTCCCCTGGGTTTGGTAAGGTTGCATAAGCCAAGAGGAAGTTTCCTTGCAACACACTCATTCTGACATGTGCTATGTTTTCGAGAGCTGCGTGTGCGTGTGTGCGTGTGTGCGTGTGTGCGTGTGTGCGTGCGCGCACCAAGGCTTATGTGTACAGTATACAAACACACAAGATATCCCTTTATATGTATTGTCCTGGTCAACAGTACCGTCCAAATATTGATGCTTCAGGGCCTCTGTGTGACACAGTACAGCTGGTACCTGTATGCATGACACAAGTACTCTCTGGACACTGACAATGTGTTACTTCCTGTCCTCACAGGAAGTGCTCTGAACCTGACGTGCCAGGCGTTCTTCGGCTACAGCGGGGACGTCAGCCCGCTCATCTACTGGATGAAGGGAGAGAAGTTCATCGAGGACCTAGACGAGGAGAGGGTTCAGGAGAGCGACATCAAGTAAGAACTGAAAATGGTATTATTGCGCTATGTTAACATAGTCACTGCGTCCAGCTGTCCCTCCAAGCCCTCCGTCCCTCTCTGGCGGGCCACGGCTCTCCGTTGTGGACTTTAATGAACTGTTCCCTCAAATGTCAAGGCTGCTCGCGTGATGCGGAAAGGGCAGGATTCTGTCGCTCCAACCCGCGGTCCACTTTGATCACTTCGCTCTTTAGCATACCAGAGACGAACCTATCTGCTGTGTGCGTGTTGGAAGTTCATGTTCTATTGGTTTGTCCTCCAAAGAAAGGTCGCCCCTCTCTCCAAAAACCTGTGTCCTGTTTGCTCCCCTTTGTAGTTTAAACATGTTTCCCTCCCAAATGTTTTGCACTGGAAATGGGGGCCACCTATTTCACAAAGCTCTCCCAGATATATCGCCCCTCCACAGCTGCTGCGGGAAAACGCTCTCTGGGAGCATCTGCTAGTTCGCATAGTCCCACAAAGCAAAATCCTCTCCCCCTCCCTCAGGAGGTAAAGTGGGTCCGGCAAGCCTCAGCACTCAGGGCCGTAAGACATTTAAAACAAGTCCATTTCCATGTCTGCCTCCCTCCCTACGGTGTAACACATTTAAACGAGTCCATTCCCTGGTCCGTGTGCATGTTTCCCATTAGGGGCCCGGCGCTGTTTGGAGAGACTGCAGCTCTGGGGAGACGGCCCTGTCAGATAGTTAACAACCGCCATTTTTCACTCCACTGGCGCTATCGCTATCACGGAACCTCCGCAACCACCTATAGCAGCATGCAGATGGGCCAGGAGGAGAGGAGGAGGGGGCACGATAAGGGAGTGGGGAGGGGTTAGGAAGACGGAGATAACCGAAATAGGGGGCAGTGTACACACAGGGGGGTGGGGGCACCTGTGAGACACAAGGGAATGGATATCAGCTATGGAGGGAGGCGAGGAACCCTCGCCTGGCAGGAACAGAACACACAATATACCGACGCATAAGCAAATATCATTTCACCCACTGCCACTCCTCATCTCTGTCCTCTCTCCTCTCCTGTCTTCCTCCCCCCTCGTCTCCTCTACCCTAGAACCCACCCCTTCATCAGCTTGGGGGGGGTCATCTCCTCCATAATTCATACCGATATTTCATGCAGCAGATCAATAATGTATTTCATCATGCATTCTTTATTGTCTGTCTTGCTACCCGAGGCGTGCTCTGATCCAGCCAGTAGCTCCCGGAAACCCAGCGAGGAAAACGGATAGGTAGAGAGAGGGAGACACGGACACATAAAGGGAGGAGAGCGAGAACCGCTAGCTTGGGCTTACCTGGGGCAGCAGGTAAGCCCCCTCCAATTTAGAACAGTGGTTCTCAAAGCGGGGGACAAATGGATCATGACCCTTAACAGCAGGGGTCATGACCCTTAACAGCAGGGGTCATGACCTTTAACAGCAGGGGTCATGACCCTGGACAGGTCAGGTAGAGATCCGCCGGCTCGGTCAGCTTCCGGGTGGGTAGTTCAGTTGGTGCTGACAACAATTAGGTGCCTGTGTTCAGAAAATCTTCTTGTTCTGGGGTGTGGTGGGTCTGCTGGTGCCTGTGTTTGAGAAGTCACCATCAAGCATTTGTTGTTCTGATTAGCGGAAGGTGGTCCAGTCACCTGCTATTGATTTTATTTGATTGACACCTCTTGGCACCACCTGAGTGATATGGAAAGGGGAGCAAATAGTAGATAATAGAGTCAGACTTTGCTAGATCAGGATGGTTTTAACTATGCTAGTCATGGGTCAAATAGTTTGAGGACTTCTAGTTTAGAATCTAAACTAGAATCTAAACTTTAGATGATTGGAGGTGAGTGTGGCCGACTTGAATATCCTCTCTGTACTTCGTTAGTGATGTACGTGCAGAAAACCTTGGGCCTGGAGGAGAAGACTCATACATTAAGCTCAGAATTTCTGTAGTTGTCTTTTTACCCAACTTTAGACCTATTGATTCAGAGGAGTTCATTTCTTATAATGGGCCCATAAATTCTCATTTGCAGAGCACTAGACAGGACTATTGTTGTTATCATAGCATGCATGACTGGACATTAGCATAGTATGGTGAGATTAATAAATTAGCAAAACAAATATGGCTCAGCATAATAAAGGATGTAATCAATATTTTATTGACCTGGTCTCATTCAGCTGGTGGTTTGCAGGTGGACGTGAGAATGAATGAATAAAGGGAGTAAATAAGTTGGAAATTGATCCCTAAATGAGCAAACACAGTGGAATTGCTAATGAGGAAGTGAGAGAATGTTGAAAAGTAAAAGTGCCTGCAGATGTACTTTGGAAATACTATCACAATTGACTCAGTCAAGTGTCTCTGTATCGACAAATCAACTCACCCAAAATAAACAAATAAGGGGTTTGCAGAGAGTTTTACAAAGAGTTACAGCGAGGAGAGACATAACTGTGATGCACCAAATATTTATGTAAAAAGGCTATAATTCAGAAATGCTGCATTTTACCAACATCTGAACAGCTCTTGTTGAATTCTCTCGCCATTTGTTACCATCCTATATCTGAGCCCTGCATTGTCATGTTTCAAGGCTCATGTGGGACAATAGCAGATTTGGTGACATCGAGCTGTTCTGTTGTAATAATGTGTTGTATTATATAACCCCTCCATCTTACAGCGAAGACAACCGAAAGTTGTCAGCGCTGTCTGTGTCTCTACACAGAGCCTATGATACTCTTTCAATTACAAGTGACAAAGCGGCTAGCAAGCGGCTCTGATGTGCACTTTATTTGCTTAAAGTTGAGAGAAGAGGGATCCTTTAGAGCAGTCATTATCCTGCCTTCTAGTCAATGACACACGCGCGCACACATTCCTTTTGTTTCTTGCCAGTGGTCTTTCTAAAACTCACAAATAGCCCCCGTTAACACAGACAGCGCATGTGCCCACACACATAAATAAACAAAGAGAGGCACAATTAGTTTCTCGTTCTTTCTTTGCTCGCCACCTAATCGCTATTTGTGGCGTGAAAGTGGGCCAAGTTGCGTGTGGAAGCTATGAGGTAAAGCTTTCTGCCCATCTATAACCAGCCCAGCAGGGAGGCACTCATTTACTTTATGGAATATTACTTTTTCTCCTTCTCGCCGTTTCCATGACAGCCACTATAAAAAGATTTTCTTCTCTTCGCCATTATTTGATTTCCCAACCCCCCCTACACCCCCACCCCCTCGCACACGCGGAAGAAGAACCCTTATTGATTTTCATTTCTCATATGTTTGGAGTGCCGAGGCAGAAATTAACATACCATGAAGTACTTACAGTAGCACACTGGGCTCAGCGGAAATATACTCTCGCTGTATGTAACGTACACGTATACACATTTTATTACCAAAGCTGGTAGAATTATTACCAGGTTTGTAACTGCTGCGCTCTGGGCCTCGTCAGTAGTCATTAATATACTTTATAAATACACACACGGCTTTGGTTAGCTTTGACTTTCTCTGATACATTCAATCTTTATGTAGTTAGGAGCTGTCTCACACATTGTAACATGTATGCATGTTGGAGTACAATTTCAATTAGAGTTTGAGGGCTGGAAGTGGTCTCGGAGGTCTTGTCTTAGCAAAAAGGTCCTGGGTTTAATTCCTGACATGGGCCTATAACCTATACCTTATCCAGTTTGTACTTAATTTATGAAAGTATTTATTTATCTAAGGCCAAGTGGCTTTGGATAAATAAAGTAAAAGTTGGGGATAAATACATTTGGATAAATAAGTAAAAGTATTTGCTGTAATTGTGGCTGGCTGCTGAATAGCATTATTGCTGAGTGTCTCTTTTTCTTTCAGGGTTGTCAAGGAGCATTTCGGCGAGCAGGAAGTGGCCATCTCCTTGACTATTGACTCGGTAGAAGAGGGGGACCTTGGAAATTATTCTTGTTACGTGGAGAACGGTAACGGGCGTCGGCAAGCCACTATCCAGCTCTTCAGACGGGGTAAGAGTCCTTTAACATCGCCCCCAGCGCAGCCTTAGAGACCCCTTGGGTATACGCTTAACACTTCAACACACTTCTATCTCATAAATGTCCCCTCCAACTCTATGGTATCTTTTCAAGTGGCTTAACACACGTGAACCCTCCGTACTGACTCCCATAGCTCATAAGACCTCATTCCGGGTGAAGGCTGAGAAGCACATTTAGCACCTTCAGCATCTATTTATCCGTTTGTTTCAGATCCTCTGAATTCTCTCCTCCTCTATCCTTCATCGCCACAACAATGTATTTTCTCCACTCCATTTGCTTATGTTGTTCCTTTTGTATCGGCGCAGCTATTTTCTCATGACTCTTGCAAAGCTCTCTTCACGCAGTGGTTATCACTTAGCAAAGGGAGGTAATTTGATGGCTGTTTAAACAGCAAATTGGTCCTCCGCTTTTCCCAACAGGCCAGTAGGTTTGGCATACATTTACATAGTTAGCTATCTGTTTCCTCTCACACACACACACACACACACGCTTTCAACTCGATCTCCATGAGTGCTTTCAGTAGACGGGCCAATTCCGTTTGAGTCGTCTTTGGAGACACTGCAGTCCCAATTCTCTCTGTGCTAGTCACACAGGAGAGAGAGGCACAAACCGGGAGATCAGGCAGAATTTAAGTTATTTCAGAGAAGACTGTCTTTCCCCCGTTTTCCCTCCACTTCCTCTCTCTTTCCCTCCCTCCCTCCGTCTTTCTGTCTCTCATTATTCTGATGTTTATTTCATGTTTCTCCCCTCCCGGACTGCAGTATTCATAATCCCTGCAGCAGGGCTGCCTTTCCTTATATCTCAGAAGAGAGAGAGAGAGAGAGAGAGAGAGAGAGAGAGAGAGAGAGAGAGAGA
>JAOEHI010031943.1:0-24206 GCA_025447815.1 Percopsis transmontana | reverse complement strand
TTTTATATACTGTTGTTTATTGATGTTTTTACTGGAAAGCGCCTTGTGCACCTTTTGGCTGTTGTAAGGCGCTCTATTAATAAAATTTGATTGATTGATACAGCAATCCACCTGTTGATTGATAAGACACAAATGCTCAGAAGACTGTCAGAGATTATCTTTGATTTTAATCGGACAATAATTACAGGATATACATAGTGTTTCATTGAAACAAGTGTAACACTGGTATGTAACGCCCTCTTGAGGTCACAAGATGGCTGTTGTACTCTCCAACATAGACATACACTGTATGCCTACTCTCTCCACCAAAGATGTGCGTGAATTGCAGGTTCCATGTTGTTGCGAGCAATGTTCAGGGGCGACAAAGGAAAAAACAAAAGCGTGTGTTTACGCGCAAAGTCAAATGCAGATTTTACATTCAACAAAGATCTTCACAAAATCAACAGTGAGACAACTTAATGGCAGACCGGCAACTCTGCTGTAACAGGCAACTCCACTGTAAAAGTTAAATCAACTAAAAGTTAACCAGCTTGTCTCATTACAGTTCCAATGCATATTTACAGGTAAACTCAGTAGATATATACATCTATATACATACAGTATAATATAAATATAGTAAAATAGATTAAATTACATTGATTTCATGGCCCTCCATAAATAGTTGATGGACAATAAAAGTTATGATGGTGTGTTAAGTTAGCGTTGGAAGCACAGTTCAGAGTGTAACAAGGTGGCTGAACTCTTATTTGAGACATTTATAAAGCACAAACCTGCACAACCATAGGTAGGGGAAAAAACACTTAAATTAGTACACACCCTTCTAATCTTAACACGGAAGAGATACTGTACAACAGTGTATGTGATAAGTTTGGTAAACTGACTCTTTTGCAAGTTAAACAGGTTATATTACAACCACTGCATGTGGTCAACTTCAACATATTTTCACATAAAGAAAAGAATTGAAGTACCCCTTTTGTAGGGGAACAGAACTGTTGGCAACAATGCCCACAGGCCTCTAAGCAGTAGTGTTGTTGATGCACACGGTATTTCTACAGGATCATCAGTAGGTTATAAAGAGTAAATACAGTTTTAAGAGACTCAACATATTCTGCAGGACCTGGGACCACTATAGCTGACATCAGAAGCAATGTCACAAAGCCTTGGTATGAAATGCTGATATCGGCCCATACTGTGAAACCTTTTTTTCGTCCTTAACACGTGGTAAACAGTACCTGCTTTTCAATATACAATTGGGTCCTTTTACAAAGATGCTTTACTGATACACTTTTTGGCAACTTTCAACCAAAAACAGGGGACCTATGTTGTCCTGGAGGAGAATTCATGTTTTCAAGCCTACAGTATATGCTTCTCAGCATTTTCCCAGGAGTTTCAAGTTCGCCTACAGGTTTGAGGCATTGAGGATGCAGCCAAAAGGTCACCACCGTACGTAAATATTAGCTGCATTTTGAACTCTATGACTTAGTCATCCCTGTTCGAGGCACCTTCAAATGTTGTTTTTTTAAACTGTACCATAACTACAAAAAAAAAAAAAACAATATTCAGGGGAAAAACAGAGCAAAAAAGTTACATATACAATATAAAGGATAAAACAAGTAAAATATCATCCTTGTGGCCTAAAAGTATACTGTACAAAGTTCAGATACATTCTCTTGGAATGGTGTGGTCTAGCAGGCACGGGTCAGACCCAGAGCGTCAAATAAGTTCCAGTTGGTTTTGGTTTCAGACTTTCATTTTCATTTTGAATGGGTTGCAGGGTAGCCGTCTGGCACTCTGGCAATTGAGTGGCCATCTGCTGCCATCTGCTGGTAGATGGCGGTGACAGCTTTAGGTTTAATGTCCATTGGTTTGGCTGTCAGTGCTGTTGCTGTTCATGCTTATCCAATCAAGGATGATAAGGCTCATGCTGCCAATCATGACTATGAAGCCACAGATCAGGAAGATAGTAGCCTGAAGGGACGAGAGAATAGGAAATACGGCGAAGAGAATTAGTGTCTCTGTCTAATAGGTTTAAAGTGATATTGAACTTTAGTAAACCCTGTATACCTTCCTTAAATCAACACACTGACATTTGGGATGAAATATTCAGTTTCTGGATTTAATTAATCAAAGCTATCTTGTCTTTGTCGCCTTCATTGGGTTGTTTATTGTACTGTCAGTGATGCCTTCCAATATTTGTTTTTAAAAACGTACCCCGATCTTTTGCACAGACTTCATTGACTCCTTCTTGACCAGTTTGATGTAGAAAGCCGAGGGAAGGATGAAGATCAGCATAGCAGCAGCAGAGGCACCTGTAAAAAAACAAATTTGTTGTTTGAACTTTGACCATTTCCTGTTTTCACACCTGTCTTCTTTAATACAGTTTTGTTCCTCTTCCTCATTCCTCTTATACTTCAACTTGTCCACAAACATACACACACAGACAACTCACCGATAAAGCCAAAGATGTCCCGGATGGTTGGTACAAAAATGACCAGGGCATTGGTGCTGGCTAGAAGTACCACAGTGATTATGATGTGGCGGATCCAACTGAACTCTTTGGAGGCACAGAGGAGATGATTGATCGAGGTACGGATCTGGGGAGAGAGAGAGAGAGAGAGAGAGAGTTAGCACTAAAAATGATGAAACAAATAAATTACTAAAATGAAAATATATAAACTAAATAACTAGAAAAATTAAAACTAGACTCAATAAAAATGAACCCTTCCATTTTAGTTTTTTAGGGAAATTCCTAAAACCAAACTAAAACCACACTCTAAAACTAAACTGACTTCAAGTAGAACGCCATACATTTACAAACCAATTATACCATACAACCAATGTCCAAACAAAAGTCCAATGGCCCTGATGCGTTACTTACCGGGAACAGCACCACAGGGACGGTGAGGGTTACAGCGGTCAGCACGGCCAGGCGCACAATCATTAGGATCACATCCAACTTCTGGACACTGGCATAGGTGTGCAGCAGCTCGGGGCCCACGTTTACTGTACCACAGAGGAGAGAGGAGATGTTCTAATCAACGGCATTACATTTTAAACCTTTTAAATCACATTTTACAGTTTAACAACTGTTCCTCAGAACAAGACCAACACCAGAATGCATTCACAACTACTGATATTAAACTACTAATATTATATTTATTTAGTCGAGTGAGCAATAAGATATTCATTTGTTAATTCATGGCCCCACTTTTTATCTATGATCTTGTCACGTCACTAAGTTTTGTCTGGCCACGGTTATGAGAAAGTCTTCGGAGTAAGCCCTTACATAACTGGTTTGATGTTCAAGGGTTAACTTGGTACACATTATGAGGGTCATGCCTTTACAAACAGGAAGGCTCCTAAACAAATAATTGAGACAGCTGGGTCGGCAGGCTAGGTTTCACAGCCTTGCATAACCTCCCTCTTGTCCTGTAGGCGTTCCACACCAATCGGAATTATTGGTAACCTTCTGTTTATTTTGGACTGTACTTTTTTCCCTTCACTAAGCTAAACAAATGTTGTAATTTTGAAATCAGGCTTTGTCATAGAACATCCTGCAAAGAACATCCTGTTTTTTTGGAACCTACTATAAAGACAGTGTAACCTTTAAGTATTTAAAGCTATAGTATGTACGTTCTGCAACCTTTGAGATCAAAAAATGTCAAGCAAGTTTCACACTTTTTGCAATGCTCAGGACCTTGTTTTAACAAGGTATTGCCACCAGGTGGCACCCTCTTTTTTGTTTATATACTACGTTAAGCTGGCTGACCTGACCACAGCCAATACAATTGTAGCAGAGCCAAACAGCAATCTATAAACACACGATTTTCACAGAAGTACTCTTTCACTTATTACAAAACTACAAAATATTTACCGTAAATGTTCTTCACATTCTTATATAGCCCATGTTGAAACGTGTTTTTTTACTAGTTAGAGTTAGTTACTAGTTAGCTAGAGGCTCACCATTGAAGGTGAGATATCCGAAGAGGGCAGCTAGCAGGTACATGATGAACATGGCGAGGAAAGACACGTTGGCCACAGCCTGCATCTTTTTGCGAGAACGGCTGTAGTTGGGGAAGAAAGGGAAGGGGGGGGTCGGGGTTATTTAGAGACAGCGCAGGCTTATCGCACATGCGAGGTCGTTGGCTGAGAAAACATGCTGTTCTTTTGTTAGAGAAAACATGAAATGAAAATAAATGGACCTGCTGATGTTTTGATGTGTGTGTATGTGTGTGTGTTTGTGTTATAGGGGTGGACCACATGGGCCGGATGAAATTTAAAACAACAACAAAATATATATATATTTAATTAAAATCTTAATTTCAAAAGCAGACTACATTCCACTTCTACTTGGTTTCTCTGTATTGCTGGTACATCAAGTCAAGCATAAAAGAAAAAAACCCAACTCACTCTTTCAGTTCCTCATACATTGGGAGTATGGCAGGATGGCACACAAAGGCAAAAGTCAGGATAGGTACGGCATAGACAGTCTGAAACAAAGCAACAACACAGTTCAGCATTACGGATGTGGCGCACCTGCAACTTCAAAACAATGAGGTTCCTCAATAAACAATGGCCATCCTGTTACAAACAAGGTCACAAAGATCACAAAAATGATAATTAGTGTATGAATTATAGTCTGGAATGCTGAGAATGAAAGAAAAAAGGTTTGATAGGTTAAATAAATCAATCAATTGTGTCATAAAAGAAAGGCTGAGTAATTCATACACTAATTATTTTTATTTTTTTAAAGTATTTCTATAATTTTATGTGCATTAAAGAGCTTCACCTTAGAGTTGTAGACAAAGTATTTGGGGGTGCAGCTATCTCCCCTGTAGTCCACCGCCGTGGTGTTGAGGTGGAAAGGTGAAGCGTTGAGCATTTGGCTCAAAGTCTCATTTTGAAACAGCAGATGGCACGGCATCTCAAACTTCTTGTAGATCACCTGGGTGAACAAATTTGTTATTTTAGTTTTTGTATCTGCCTCAATTTCAACTGTGGGTAGTTCCATATTGGGGAAAGTTTGGTGATTCCCTCCTCACACTAATATTTTTATATGTAATAATAAATAATATATTAGTATACATTTTCTTAGAATTTAACTATGTCTACTTAGTAGAGGCAACCTGCCCAGAACATTTGGCATTCAACAGTCTACATTGGTATTAAAACATGCCATTAAAATGCCAATTCTGAGTTGACGTGGATCGTCTTTATGGAATAACTGGTCTTGTTCCGTCAAGCAGGAATGACTCAGCATGACCAAACATAAAAGACCAAGGTACTGTGTCAAACGGATGTAATAGCTTTGTTATCTTGGCAACAGATAGGTAAATACGGAACTCAAAGGAGGGCATATTTAAGGGGGGTTAGGGGTGAGGGGTGACATACTCACCAC
This sequence comes from Percopsis transmontana, assembly GCA_025447815.1. NCBI lineage: Eukaryota > Metazoa > Chordata > Actinopteri > Percopsiformes > Percopsidae > Percopsis > Percopsis transmontana. The sequence continues at coordinate 18,808 of JAOEHI010031943.1, read as the reverse complement.
TATCAGGAAGAAAACCATGCAAAGCAGCGAGAAGCCACTTGTATAACCAAGATAACCTACAAGGAAACAGGAACAAAACATTTTTTTAAATTAATTTTAAAGGAGTGCTGATGATTTCACAACCACAAGAGAAACTTAACACACACACACACGCACACAGGAGAACACATACACAATGCTTACCTAGGTTCTTGCAAAGTGAGAGAGGCAGAATGATGAAGAGACTAACCAGAAGAACCAGGTTGTTGCCATCAGTGTACCATTCCCTGAAAACACCAAAAACACAACACGTCTTGATATTAAGCACACAAAGTGTACAGCACCTCCGACAAGTCTGCGTACATTTAAGACAGCATCTTCAACATTTTCCTTAAATTACACACTGAGGAGAAAAAAGTTCCAAAAAAGAAAACACCTATATTCATATGTCATTTAGAATTACGACCAACTTAATTACTCCCAACTTAATTACCAAGCCCGTCAATTTGCTCTTGGGGAGTTTACTCCAAACCACTCATTTGTCAACATCTGGAGGTGGGCTGTCAAAGACACACCTATGCAAAATAACTGCTGTGCGCACTAAACTCTTACGCACCAGCCGCTGGGGCTGGGTACGACCGGGCAACACATGAATGTTTGATGTGGAGATTGAGCTCATCCCGCGCCCATCACGATGCGGCACTGACTCCTTCTAAAAGGGCTCTTTGAATGGCAATTCTGAGAACTATTCTGACCCCTCTTTCTGTCTTTCTCAGCCAACGGGACAAAGAAGTCGCTTCATTTCTGCACTTGAAAAACAACCTGTGGACATTTTGATGGACGTATCATGCCCCTTTGAGAGAAGTCTTGCTCTAGTACAACATTCAGGGCTTTTATCTGCTCAGAGTAGAAGCCATTCTCTACGGCTGGTAATTAACACTTACGCACTGACTCACACACACGCACACACTAGAAAATGTAGTTTCTTACTCATTGTCGATTCCCAAAAACGATTGCATCACAATTGGGAGTTCGTATTTGACAATGTAAAGGTAGCTTGACATGGCTGTGAACATAAAACAATGTTTATAGTTAGTACGCTCCAGTTTGAGAATGACCAAGCACATATGAAAAGTAACATTTCAAAAGAAACATGGTATATACCCATTAGCCCAATTTTTCCTAACCACAAAAACATTGAACACAAGCCTTGAAATACAAACTGTAATTTTTAGGCGAGCGTAACAGGTAACACACAGGAAAAAATTGAGAAAACTAAGCTACATCTTTGGGTTGACTTGAAAAGGTGTTGCCCCCCATAAATCCAAAGTAAACCTGGGTTTGTCTCACCTCCAATGTTCTGCATGGTAATGGAGCAAGACGCGGCGAGTTTTCCAGGCATTCCGAATGCTTTGTATCCCAGTGTCTCATAGACCAGCGCACCTTTTGATCAGCAGAGAGACGATTGGATGTAGATAAGCAAAAAAGCGCCTTTCCTTCTATCCCATCTCCTCCACGGGCCAACATAATCTTTTTTTCTTTATTTTGCACCCACTTACCTCCTTCATTGGCTGTCTTCAGCAGCAAATGAACAGAATACAGGGAGAAGATGGCAACGGCTACAAGGAGAATCCTGTTAAAACACAAAACAAATCACATATAAACATTCCCTAGAATTGTCTCAGTTTTCTCTCATCTTATAATCATACCGCTAACATGTCAGCAGTTTACGCCTATAACTGCATGTCCCTGGAACCATGGATCTCTATCTGTGCTAACTCGACACAATCCACAACAAGCCCCAGCTAAATCAATAAGCGCACAGAAGTTGCCCCTGCTAAGCAGCAGTTTAAGCCCATACCTCAACTGCAGCACCCTGCTGTTTCCTACATCCATACACTATAGACCCATTTGAACAGAAACAGGCAATACAAGGCCAATTCAATGACAAATGTATTTTCTTAACAACTGGAAACAGGAAATCCCATGCTCCCCAGTGTCAGCAAGCCCATAGCACTTAATTTGTCCACAGGACACACGCTAAACACATATTTAACATATGGTCATTAATTCATTCCCGATAGAGACGGACAAAAAAGACCAAAAGGACAATTAGGGATGCACCGAATGTTCGGCAACCGAAGTTATTCGGACGAAAATGGCAAAAAAAAGCATTTTCAGTGTTCAGCCGAATAAATTTGACAATGAATAAACAATAAAAAAGAACCTGCCACTTTTCCTAAATAAGTAGGCATCTGTCCAAACGTGTTCGGTATTCGGCCTTGGCTTTCGGCCAAAAATTTTCATTTCGGTGCATCCCTAATGACAATCAATGTCATCTACTGATTCATCATATCTACTAAGTAATGTTAAGTCAACCTAAATAAGAGTATCAATGTCATACTTGTGTTTATACTAATTTGTTTGTAGGGGTGTAAGACGATGAGCTTTACCCATGATAATCTCCAGGTGTGTAGGGTTGTGATGATTGACAGGTTTAAAAGTTCTGTCTTGTATGGCATCTACGCACAGCCTGCCTGTGCATTGATAGAACTGATTTACATTACACTCAAAGCCATTTGAACCTTGAAGTTAAAGGAAGGAAGGTCTGACACACCTGGATTTACCCATGGAAACATGCTCACCAGCTCATCCACTACCAGTTTGTGTCTGAAAGTCTGTCTCTTTATTGTTTGAAAAAACTGTGGCCATGTAACCTCTTAACTATCCCTACTTGTTGGTCTTTTAACTATCAGCCAATGTTGGAAATCCCTTTGATGCACGTAGATGAGTTTGTATACCTCAGGATTATGTCCGCTACCCAGGTTTCTTGTTATCTAATCAAACAACCAACAAACTCTACTCACAACAACATTCAAATAAAACAAGGTTTATAGCATTTTAAGAATCGGTAGTCTAATTAGGAATCCAGAAAAACCCGATGCTTTAGCCATTAAACTACACATTTCACGGCTTTCGGTGATATTGTTTTCTAGCAGAATAATGTCTCAGGATTACAAAATAAAATGTATAATGTTGCAATCACATTGCACTGATATTGTATTTACTATCGTAGAAAAAGCTTTGCACTCCTAGTGTATATATACACAATTCTAAATTCTCCAGGACACATACTCAAAGCGGGCATCTTTACACAGGCACCCCCCGTAGGCCATTCAGTGCACTGTCATAATGGCAGTCAATAAATTATTCAATAAATTATTTATGCATTCATTTTTTGAATAAACGATATTGCTGTATACTCACACAAACAAGGCGATGCCAGTGTTGGCCATGGCATATGACAAACCCAGAATTCCGCTGCCCATAATGACATTGCCAAGGTTAAACACTGACATTCCAAAGGACGCAGTGCCTTGGTGCTGTAGAAAATAATATCCAACATCAAGAAACAGTAGGCTACAACTGATTTAAATTAGGCAATTTGAATAATAAAAAAATAACATAAGCACTTACATATTCAGTTTCATACTTCTTCTTGCCTGGGTTTTGTTCAGGGAGGAAGTTTTGGCTCTCTGCATCCAAATCAGGGTATTGACTTGAAAAAAAAAAACATACAAATTTTACATCCACGAAAAATAGACTTTGGCCAATATGATACACAATTATTGTGTAATCTACCAAAATACAGATAATTATTTCAAATACCTCAGAGGTACTTTTTTAGGGCAGTCTTGGTAGGTGTACTCATTGCTGTTGGTGCTGGAACTGTCTTCATCAGGGGAGATGTTAAAACGACTCATCTCAGTCTTGGCAGTTGGTTGTTTCATGCTAAACATTTGGGAATACAACGATAAACATGAAGTCTATTGTTCGGGGCGTTTGTGATAATTACAGTTGACACCTGCGGCATCCCATCCATCACTTCAGACAGACAACGGCCCTTGTTTCGAAAACTGCGATGTATAATCAATATTGTATTGAAGAGCGGGGCGCGCCGCAGCCGCCTCAGACCTCAATGTGAGACCACGTGACCAGCTTTTAGCGGAAGGGGGGGGCTAGATTATTCAGAAAGGAGACAGTGGAAAAATACCAGACCGGCATCTACTCGGAGAATACATCATCATCATCATCCCCAGTGAACGAGGATACAAACGCATCGTGTTAGTCTATTTCACGCCCAAAGTGTCGAAAATCCACAATCGTTATAGGCTACAAAACCATGCATGCTTCTTAAAGCATGCATTTTTAGTGACACTTTAAGGGTTGTAACCACGTTGTGGCTGCTCTGTTTTTAAACCGTTACGTTTTCTACAAAGGCACGTGCTCTCCTATTATGGGCCATTATCCCAATATGCCAATATAATTTGATACAGCGGTATCCAATTTAGTTTTCTGATATAAAAGCAAATCGTTTCAAACAAGTACTAGTGGGCATAGCGTCAATGCCTTGCTACGACTGAAGCAAGTACAATTATCAGTAAATGATTACGATCGCTGTCATGATGACTATATTCAACACAGACATTTTGTTACACTGCAGCATCTATTGTCACATTGCGAAATTATTTAGGTCTGTTTATTTTAAAAAGCGCCTGACCCAATATGCAATAACAACGATATAACGTTAGTTATTTTATGAAACACAATACGATAATTTACATACAGTAAAAAATACCTAATAGACTATTGCTTGGATTAATTAAATATATATTAGGCTTAGTATGTAAACCATATGTAAGTCACAAGACAAAACGGCATGCCTAAATGTAGCCTATCAAATATTATGTGTCTAAAAATATGCGGGTACCGCTTTACATCCGGTGATTCTTGTCATTCATTAGGCCGGCATTCTTACCTTTGAGAAAAGGGTGGATGCCCGTAAATTCCTTCCAGGAAAACAGATGTCCTGGTGATTTGATGTGAATTGACTCTTATCAAAAAATGATTTCCAAAATTATATTTTGGTGATCTGATCCTTTACTGAAGCCTATATTTACCAAAAGATAAAAGGCTACTGAAGACTGTAGGCTATCTGATATAACAAGTGTAATTTACTTAAGTAACACAGTGCCAGTTTTAGAGACTCAAAACAAACGTAAGATTTTATATTCTTTTTTAAAGTACCACGTAAAATTTCCAGATGTGATGCAAGAAGAATCAGCGATGTTGTGAGGAAGGAGGGGGTTTTCACCTTGTATTTCAGCATTTGGTGATTGCGTCAGCTCGCCTTGGCGGATTGCAAAGGGGGCGTGGCTAGCCTTGGAAGCAGATTCAGGGGTGGCGGCGCGGTGGGTAAACTACAGTGATTTATGGTAACAGAGCGCCATGCCGGTGTAACCAAATTCTGTGACCGCATAGGTCGCTGTTGCACATTTAAACGGTGATTGTTATTGCTTCTTATGGGGAACTAAGCAATAACGGGGGGGATGTATATCCTACTTAAAATAATTTTTCAACTTTTTTGTTTGAAAAACAATAGTTTTCTACGGTTATTGCATCGTTCCCTATAAGAAGCAATGACAATTAGCGTTTAAATGTGCAACCTCAACCTCTGCGGTCACAGAATTTGGAGGCGTTTCACTGTCCTAACACCGGTACAGTGAAACGCCTCCTGAAGGGGCACGTTCCAAAAATATAATAACAGTATAGTGTAGAAAATACTGTTATAAACAACTAGTGAAAACTAAAACAACGAACCATAACATAAATTGTAAACTGGGTCGCCAATTTAACGAATAGCGCTTCGATGTTAACTAGGATATAACTGGAAACTGCAGGTGTCACCGGACATCAGTGTGTATGAGAAGCTTTAAAGCAGATCGCCGTGCTTCAAGAGATTACACTAGGCCTACGGACACCATCATGTGACGACGGTTCATTGAGCAGGCCAACAAATCGTGTCATCCCAAATCCTCTCATACTGTCCCTAGACCCTCATTTCACTGTTTATCTTTGAAAAACTGTGTAGGGGAAGGGTGGAGAATGGTTCTTGATGCCTATGAAGCATTTCCCTGTTTTCATTCACAGCATTTTTTTTATATGACAAATAGTGTGAACTTGAAACAATAGCTCAGTTGACAGAATGTTAAGATAACTTTTTGATATGAATGACACGTTAACTCAATAGCATTTGCTACGTTCTTGAAATTACTCTTCAGGTCAGCTTTGCTATTTGTGGGCACTCTCCCATCCCCAACTTACTTATTTGGAAATGACTTCACTTAAGCACAAGTTCAGTCAATGTAATGACATATGAATAACCAATGACCAAAACACAATAATTCATAAAAATACAGTTGGCATTGGATGTGCATTGACTCCCACAAGGATAAATGAAGATAATCTCATTGATATCTTTAATTACAGGTCACAGCAGAAACAATGAGGAATCTATTTATGATGTGCTGTAGATCATTGTCGCCTCTCTTTCAAAGGTCAATAGTCAGCACGTAAAAATAAAGAGAGTAAAAATAAAGAGCTTTCATTGTTTCATAATGCAATGCTATTACATTTCACATTCTAAAAGCGTTCAAGGCCTCAAGTTCGTTTTGGCTCAGTATCTTGTCACAGTCTGTCAAAACAAAACACCTCCACTACAAATAACAAACATTTGCTGGTTGAAGTGCTGTCAAATAGTGAAATCATATTTATTTATAAATAGTGACCTCCTTTTATAAATAAATTATTCTATAATCAAGATTTCATGAAATGGTCTGTTATTGGGCTAAATGGATGAATTGAAAATGATAATAAACACAATGGGAATACACAAACACACATATACACACACGCGCGCGCGCGCACAGGGAAATACAGTGGAATTCCTGTCACTCTAGCCCTTTTCACACACCCTCACACACGTACAGACAGCATGCTCCCACACACACAAGCATTCCTGTCACTCTCCGTTTCTCTCATGGCCATACCATACACACACACAAACACACATTCCTCTGTTATCAGTCACACAGGAGTGTGTGCATTAGATCTGTGTGTGAGCCATTGTTTAGGGATTTAGCCTTACCCGCAAATCTAAGACGGATCAGGAAGCTAGAGCGGGTGGGGGATTTGGTCCGAACAGTGGACCCAGGCTCCCCTCTGCCTCTCTGCAGCCCCCATGCTACTTTAACACATCATTCGCCCCAACGCGCCCAGACACTGGCGTTGGTGAATGCACTCAACCCCATTGAGACAGGGCAACGCAAAGGGGCGTGACAGGTGAACCAGGGCAGCTTTTCAACAGTGCAGGGTTAATAGACACTCAATGCTCCTTCAAACATTTCCATGTCAGATGAACTACTACATATTGGGGTTAAAAAACTACTGTGAAGTTGGCAGTCAGATTATTGTTAGCAAACTATAAAAATAATTCTTTACTAACATTCTATAATTTTTTTTACTGTAACATATATTTTAGATGTGAACATACACTGTTTGTGTATGTTTTATTACATACATAGTATGTATGTCTGTATCTAGTTTACAGGTTCACAAATTGTTTATTTTCTTCACTTTTTCACATTAATAATCTGGAGACATGTGAATTTGAATAATAAGTCTTCCTTTCATGTAGAAAGGAACAACAAACTGCTAGCATTAATAGAATGCTCTTTTGCTATATAGGTGGTGTGTACAGTGAGATTCGTACCATCATGTCATCCTGTAAAACATTAATAAAATCCCAGGTTACAGAATAGCTTTTGAGAGGTTTCCCATACAGATACCGATTTTCTATAAATCAACAATTTAAAACCTTATCAGATAGGGTGGAGGAATACAATACCTTTTTAAATCAAAACCTGTGGCACACACACACACACACACACACACACACTATGTTACTCTTATGTTACTCAATTTGTCTGCTGGGCAGTAGATAAATATATTTTAGGCCATCCCATTTTTTTGTGCCATTCTCCCACCAAGCCCCCCTACTGAGGCAGGCCCAGATCGCTAACACCGCCACTGCCCCCCGCGGACCGAGCTCCACCAAGAACGTTCCTATTAACTTTTCAGTTTAGACCGGTGGATGAACCTCGCTCACCCCATACCTCTCGCCTCCCCTCGGGTGTTCTTGGAAACAGTTAGCCCTCATCTGCGTTTCAGTGTAGGTGGACCACTTCTTTCTTTGAGAACAAATAACAGCGGGAGATCTTCAGGATATGAAGCTTTTCTGTCAGCTCTGCTTGGCTTTAGGTGTTATATCTCTGGAGACCTCCTTCGGGGAAATGGGTTGAGGGGTGATCGAGTCCATATCAACGAGGGAGGGAGGGAAGAGATGGTGAGATGACCTTTAAACCAGTTGGCGCTCATCTCTGACAATTCTTGCGAATCTGGGTTTGTTCATCTAAATGTAGGATTGACTTTTTCATCATCAATTTCGTTGCAGTGCCACATTTGATAAATTATTACACAACTTTAATAAAATGCCAATAATTGATTGTGAATCTGTGGCATTTTCATTAAAAGTAAGAATTTGGGTAAATTATAGGTGGAAGTTAACCAAATGAAGTTATCACAATATCCCTACAGAAAACCGGACCACACACGCACGTGTGTGTGTGTGTTTTTCATGTGCCTGGATGTATATGTGTGTTTCTGTGTACTTCTGTGAGTGTATGCGTGTCTCTATGCATCTATGCACATGAATGTGCGTGCACATAGCGTTTTGTGTTGGGTGCGTAAAAAGGACACAAAGAGGGCTATAACCATCAGACTGAAAGGTAAACACGTCGCCAAAGAGGAAGTGAGTTATGCTTTGGATCATGGTGGATGGTGATGGCCCGTGAGGGTAGGACGCCCCAAGTAAACATTCCTTACCTAAACAAGAGCTCCTAGGAGAGTGAGAAAGTATACACTATTACAATACACCCCTTCCCACCACCACCACACACATACACAGAAAATAGGATCAAGGAATATACTGTTTGTGATTTATTACGGCATTTTGCAAGCTACACCTCTATGATTGAAAACCATCAGTCGGGTAGAGAACCACCAGCCAATTAAAGTCTAGGTTGGTAGAGTTTAATTGGCTGGCGTCTACAGTAATTAAGTGCCCGTGTTTGAACATTTTTTGACACATGGGTCTTGTTTCGATTTGGTTGTCACCTTGCCTGTGTTTGAAAATCACAGGCAAGAAAATCACCATCTAAAGTTTGTTGTTCACACAAATATTTCCTACTTCAACGGTTGACAAATGTAAGCAATTGTAAAAAACTGTAAAGAAACAAGAGAGCATTCTCTACAGGGCACCTATCTGCACAGTAAAACAAATCTCACTTCAGTATTTCAACATGAGTTCATCATTTCAGCTTTCCAGTGCTTTGCCGATCGAAACATCTCTTGATATGCAAGCATTACTTTAGTAATCCTCTTAGTGGTGAGAAAGTAGTTTAACTGGTGTATCCTTTATGACAGGAGCACAAATGGGGGATCACATTAGCCTTTGGGGCCTTTGGATGGGAGGCCACTGATCTCACTCTCTGAAAACTTTCCACCCAGGAAGGTTCTCCGCTGGTCCTGTGAACCCACTGACTCCTGTGTGTGTGATAGATAATAGATACAGTGTACTATGAACTTAAAGTAATTGAGTATGAATCTGTGTTTTGACAGACTCAAGTCTTCAGGTGTTTACAGTATGGACAGACATGCTTGTAGAATTACAAAGCAACTGAGTAGAAAAGTAGAAAGTAACTAATTTGTGGTTTGAACAGAAAAAAGGTGTTTGCGTGGCCTTTACAAATAGCACCAAATAACCAAATATCCAAAGACAAACTTCTAAAAAGTTAAAACTTTGAAATGTCTACATTACTACTCTTTGTTTACGCAGGATCACGTATGCATGCAATGCGACATAACTAAATTATGAAATGACTAAATGGCTAAAGTGACGATTATTACCTTTAAACTGAAAATAAAACGTATCCACTGAAGAAATCTAATTTGGTTCACAGCTCAGGGTAAGTTCAGACACCATTATGGCATTAAAAAACAGAGTCGCAGCTCAGAGGATCAATGGGATATAGACAGACCAATTATAATTAGATTACAATTAGGTCATTTAGCAGATGCTTTTATCTAAAGCGACTTACAATTACATGGTGCTATTACATGGAGCAGATAGGGGTTAGGCATCTTGCTCAAGGATGCGGCTGGGAGTCTGCTGGGAGCAGACAAACACACACGCACACAAAGGTACGACAGAGTGGCAGAGCTGACATTTGTCTGGGTCACTGCGTCCTCAGCTCCAGACATAAGGACACACTGTCCATACCAATGAGAAGTGAATTACATGTAATGGTCACATATCAAGACACTGGAGCTGCAGACACAATAAGCACATACAGATTAGACCTGCTCTGTGACTGCGCACTACAGTTCGTAACATGAGTCTTGAGAAACATTTCTAAGAATGTGCAAGTGTTACGTAAAATGGTAAAACACTGTATTCAACAGAACAACAGAACAACAGAAACACAATGATAGACATAAAATATGTTACAGTAAAGTAAATAGTGGTGTTCCTTGGTTACTTACTTTTAGTAAGATAATGTCAGCCTTTAAAGGGAAATTCCTTGGTTTATGATCTAAATTACCCTTGAGGTTTAAACCACTGGTACAAAAACATTTTAGTTTTTAACTCCGAAAGCACCTCATTGCTGAGTGGCTAGCACTCCTCTCTACTTCTCCCCCTCAGCATTTATACACTCTCTTTATTTAAACACCGTTCTCTAACTCTCCACCTCCAGTCACTGTGGGAGTGTGGGAGTGGTTTAGCCCTGTCTGTGTGTGGGAGGGACTGTTTGGAGGTGTGGTTCACGGGACTGGGGGACAGGTGTGGGCAATCATTATTCACCTGTCTCCCTTTTTAAGCTAATAGTGAGCACATCTCGAGGAGGAACGCCAGTAGACGTGGAGCCTTGCAGAACGAGAGGAGGCAGTGTCAAGTCCTCCATAAGCATTATAATATACCAGGCAGTGTTAAAGTCCTGTGTGATTCCTATCCTGTGGAATGAAACTAAAAGTACTGTGTGGACAGTTGGGTGTGTGCCACAGTCACCTGACAGCAGGGCCGGTTCAAGAACCCTCTGACAGGGTGGGCAGGCAGAGATGTTAGTTGGGCAACTTAACTCTTTTACAGTAGTTTGTGGAACAATAGCAAAGGCGCTAAGCTACGTCTAAGCTAGGGGGCAGGATAGTCTAGTGGTCTGGGTGTTGGACTCTCAACCAGAAGGTCGTGGGTTTGAGCCCCAGAGTCGGCCTACCTGCTCCATGTAATAGTAGCATGTAACCCCTACCTGCTCCATGTAATAGCACCATGTAATTGTAAGTCGCTTTGGATAAAAGCATCTGCTAAATGTCATAATTGTATAATTGTCTCCTTTCCCAGAATTCCTTGTGTTCAATTTGTGTTGCACTTAAGTTCTTTTCTAGGACACCATTATGCCATTACCCACGTTGAACTACGTAGTTTTTATTCCGTCCTTGTTTGACCATGTTTGATCATCAGCACTTGTTGCTCACTTGTTCTTCCTACACGTTGCTCGCCACAATACTTCAAAAACACATAACTTTTGATAGGCTTAGTCTAGGGTGGGCAATGCCCCCTCCACTTATATAAAATATGTAATAAATGTCAAGTATTTGTGGCTTCTATTCAAGTTTAGTAGACACATGACTGTAAAAGCATCCATACAAGATGCATTTGTTACATACAGCATATTCAAATAAAATACAGCAAAACAAATATTACTGTAAAATGTAAGACATTCTGGACACTTTACATTTAGCATAACAACCAACATAACATAACCAACATAAAATACATGATGACGTATAGAGCATTGTTTTTCTGTATCTCATGTTTGGAAAATGACCCTATCAAAGTGTGATCTTGAATGGTCAATAAGTGATGACATATCCGGATGACTGCATATTTGTGGTCATCTCCGTCTTTGGTTATGGACTATCACAGCAAGTGCTACAAGAAATACCAACTCTATGACAACTTCCTGTCAGGAAAGACCGGAATGTTCCAGCAGTTTACAAAGAAAACAGACAAAAATGTAAGTTACAGTAATGTTTGTCAGTCTATAAAGGCTAATGTAAAAATTGTCTTCCTCTGAAGTTAGCAGTGATATGAAAATCACAATTTTGGTTTCTGTTTTAGTATTGAGACGATGTTTTTAAAAATTACCTTTGCACGCTGGAAAGTTAACATGTTTTAATTTGTAAATGTCTTGGAGTGCAGACATTCAGCAGGGATGTGTGATACATACCGTATGACAGATTCACTTTTTGTGTGTGCGCTTCCCTGAACTCTGACATCTAAAGGTCCATTATGTGGACTGGTTTATACTGTAGGCTGATATTTAAAGACAAGACTGAATGTGTTTTCAACCCAATACATCATGGAATCACTCTACACATATACACAGGGATTAGAAGCACAGACCAGAATAGCAACTTACTGTAAAGCAAAACTAGATACAAAAACAGCACAGATGTAAAAATCTATACATGAGGACTTTAAGGGGATTCATTCAAATTCCTTACAATCTGAAAATACAGTGAATATACAAGGGAGCTGCATTCAGAAGGCCTAGTGTACACTTGATAAACCTCTGACCTTCTTGACCCAGATTTAGCAATGTTAGCAACAGGGTTGGGGAACCCTACAGGAAAGAACTGGTCCCATATAGGCTACACTGCACAGTCCATACCCTGACCTTTTTGGCTCTCACTGCCTTATTATCAGCACATAGCTTCCTCAATTTGCTCATTAAATGTAAATCAATTCATTTGTCAGAGACGATGCATTGAGCATTGTTATGTACAGTATAACATAAAATATATTTATATAAATATCTAATATATCCATGTGCCAAAGTTACAATCCAGATAGGCTTTTAAAAGGAACAGCATTATTACTGACTTCCATTGTTTGAATTTGTCATTATTCATTCTTTCATTCTATTATTAGCCCCAAATCACACAACACAGTAAATTACTTTTTGTATGTTTAGAATATGGAGGAAATATTGGACACATTGTTTTAAATTTATTTTCAGACAACTTTCCCTGTTAAAAGGCACAATTTCATCTTAATGTAAAAATATAATGGCCTTGACGAGACATTTTTTAACCATGGGTCATCGCCTCAAAGTTAACGTTGACACCCAGAGGTGTGAAATGCTATCTTCATTTGCAATGTTTTATCATTCCCCTCATACTGTTTACCAAAACCCTGGATGATAGATTCCAGGGTTTTGGCATAGATCTAAGTTTTATGTTACAAAGGTTACCAAAGTAAGAGTTAATCTTTTCCAGAAGACACATTCTGTTCTGTGTCATATTGTAGACTTATTTTGCTAATCCTTCTTAATGGATTTACATTCTACAGTAGTGCTGGTTAGAATCGTAGCTCACAGATTAAATGGAATAGATCTAGATATTTGTCCATATACATTTTTATTCTGCATTCAACCCATTAACCCCACCCCTCCACAGACACGGCTTGGAAAGGCTGCCCTTCAAGTAAAGTGACTTTCTCAAGGGCACAACTGGCATCTGACACAACTACATCAGTTCTCAGGTTGATGATTTCTTTTTTTTTATATACGCGTTTGGCTTGGAATTTAAAGAGACAACCCCAGCTACTAAGCAGCTTCTTTAACCACTGGGTTACCCCCACCTAACCTGTGTATCGAAAAGCATTTTTATTGTTTTTGATATTGCTTTTATGAAACATAAAATAATGTTGGGTTAAAGCATCTATCCACCCAGCCCAAGTGCCCAAGAGCAAGACAGTGAATCTTCACTAACACCCATAATGTATAAAACTGGACTTACAATGAACCGGAATTGGTGGTATGCCTACACATATGTCAGGTTTTGAGTTCTTTACTGTTGTACTGTTATTGTTGCTTGCACACTAACTAGCTACATCTATAATTTTGAACCAACCTGTCTTTCTACTTCCCTATTGATTTAAATAAATGCCACAAACATTCATTCTCGACTCAAGAAAATGAATGCTGCTGAGTCATGGCAGGCTGGAAGTTGAGCATCATAACTGCAGCAAAGAACATTAAAACAGTTGCAAGGGAAAACAGAAAAAAACAGCTTGTACAGCTGAACAAGCAAATGTGAATTAACATGGCAGTGTATTCTTTACAGTGACCCCACCATTCATTTAGAATTGAGCTGTTCCATTGTGGCGCCAGAACGTTTGTTTAATAATGTACAATCATGAGGTCTGCTGCCCCCATGGGTATAAGCAATATGAATTCCTTTTATGCTAGACCCTGTCTGGTTCTCTTGCATTCTTTTCCCATACCATATCACATACTGTACATGGCTAGTATTATGAGAAAAGTAATAAAGGTTAGTTCTTTTAAATAACAGTGCCTTCTTACAAAACATTTCATACTACTTACTTGTGTTTGTTTTGAACTGGTTGGAGTGGCAGATGAGGAAGGTTTATAACATAAGGAAAGTCTATGATAGGATAAGAAAGTCTAGACATATAAGATTACATTTTAGGCATATTTTGATCACAATTTGATTACAATCTGTTCTAGTGTGCTAAATCACAGCCAACTCATACTCCAAAAACATTTGGACCAATCGGAAGTAGGCTACTCTTTCAATTTATTCAAGTTAACCCAAGAAAATGTATTTCCAATGGAACTTTTAATATACTATTAATATTATTGTAAATGTATGTCCCTTGTAGCAAAAATATATTGGCAATGGGCCTACATTTTCTTTGTGTCGGAAGATTTCCTGGAATAAATTTCCCCCTATGTTCTTTGTGCATTTCCTGATATTGTGAAACAATGGAACATACATGCATCTATTGACGGAGTCACCTGAAAGGACACTGATAACTAACTTATAAGTAATGACAAAGTCATTGCACAGTACTATTATTCGGTTCAGTGGACAAAGAATAGGTCTATTGTTTACAAAAGTTTCTTCTGCATTTAACTGATTAACCTAGGTTGGAAAGGCTGCCCTATGGAACTTTATTGGGGTTAAGTACCTTGCTCAAGGGCAACCGGCATCTGACACGACTACATCAGTTCTCAGCTTGATTACTTTTTTAAAATCTGTCTGGCTTGGAATTCAAACCGTTGACCCTATTGCTACTTCTTTAACCTCTGGGATACTTCCAAAAAGCTTTTTTTTATTGTTTTTATATTTTTTTATGAAACACAACCACACACAGAACCACACACACATGTGGTTCTCTCTTTTTCAAGTTTTTTTTAAACATGTTTTGCCATTTTAAACTGAGCTGAACAAAAACGTCTAGGAATTACGCTCTTTAACCCTGGCAGTGTTAGTGCCATGGTCTGAAACAAACAATTAGGTCATTGCAAGAAGCAGGTAGAGGTTAGGCATCTTGCTTAAGAATGCTTATAGGTTAGCCAACTCGCTTGAACCCACAACCTTCCGCCTAGGAGTCAAACACCTAGACCACTAGACTATCCGTCTCCAGTATGTGAAGCCCCAAAATGGGCCTTCTCTTATTACAATGAACAACAACACTTAAAGATCAGATACCAGAAGAAAACCAGGGAAGCAGTGTACTTTTAGTTCCAAGCAAGGAGTTCAGTGTGTTTCACATGGTCGTGGGAATCAGCAGAGTCAGAGGCCAGTGTTTGCAAACATAGCAAAGGCGCTGCACTTTCCTTGAAAGGGTGTGATGTGCACCTGGGGGGGACTCAAAACAAGTGGTCTGGAGAGCTGACAGGACACGTTTTGAAGGAAAGTTTATGGAAAGTTACAATCTTCAGTGTGTGTCTGAAATGACTGGTTGCGGTTGAAACGAGTTGTACAAAAAAAGTAGTTTTGGTATAAAACTCAGAGAGCACACGCCCCTTCTGCACACCTGAGTGCTGGGTGGCCGGCACTCCTCTCTACTCACATCCTTCTCTCTACTCCTCACATCCTTCACATTCGCCTACAGCCATGTGTACACTGTCTAAATCTATCAGAACTGCACATTCACAACAAAAAGTTCTTGTAAAGGCCAATTTGTGCCTCTGCGCAGCCTTTTGAAAATAGGTTCCAAAGTGTAGACTTGAAAACACAGGTGACAGGCGAAACCCACTAACCTTAATCAAAACCCAAATATCCAATTATTAGATTGCGAAATTAAGGTGCTTTGGCGTGGAGTTTTATTTTGACACCACCAATAAAGGAAATCTAATAAAGCTGGCGTAGTGTGCAAGATGGCGGTTCTGTGAAGTGGGTGTGTCATGTAGTGGGCGTGTCATGTAGTACTGTGTGTCCGCAGTTAGACTTGTTTGTGTCCACGGAGGGCAACCAAAAGACATTTGTACACAGGCTCGTGGTGTCACTGGTGTTCTTCTGTGGTGTTTTGTATATTTGTGTGGTAAAGTTACACCGCCACCTTTTGGCCTAGTATAAATACTATAGCGTTTTCCCTCGTTTTTGCAGAGGAGTTCTCAAAACGCTGTCGTATGGATGTAACAGAGGCCAGTGGTACATTGAGGTGCTGAGCTGTGCAGAGTAAACCTCACTCCCCGTGCTAGCGACAGACACTGAGCAAAGCATTGTCACTATGTGATTGTGTGTGTTTACATAACAATGATTATAAGTGTCTAAGTCATCTGCGGGCTGCAATGTCCTTGCCTGCTATTATCAAACTGTGTTTACATTCTCATAGACTGTAGCAGTGACTGTTGCAGTGTGTGGTATTCAAACAATCCAACTAGTGTGTATATGTGTGTGTGCGTGCATCAAGCACACTCACAAAACAAAAGGATATTTGCGTTTTCACTCATACTGAAAGCAGATGTCACATGACCACAGAGTCAGTGTTTCTCTCTCTCTCTCTCACACACACACAAGCGCACACACATGCAAACAAACACACACTCACACACGCGCGCACACACAATGACACACTTTAATCGATAGGGGCTGAAGGATGACTCTGATTGCTGTCAGTGTGTATGTCAGTGAGAGAGTGCAGTGTTTGCATTTATGTGTGCCCCAATATGTGCATGTGGGCTCATATGTTAATGCCCTTGGTTTGATGCTCATACAGTATGTGTGCGAATGCCCTCAGTTCTAAGTCTATGGTAGATTCCTATGTCTGCATCACATGGATAATTCTAGGAGTTTGTTTCATGGTGGAGAATCTAATGGACCCAGAAGCTTTAGCCTCCAAACGGACATCCAACAGATCACATACAATCCTGTGTTACGATCCATTACCAACCAGCCCACAATCCTCTGCACACATCAGTACAAACCACGTTTATTTACCGCTTGCGGTGTTTATGTAAAATTTGAACCAGTCAGTGCTATTGACATAACAAGGTATTAACTGAAGATTTAACTACAGTAGGTGGAGCTCAACTTTACGCTTATAAAACATATTTACAGGACAAATATTGAGTATTACAGGGAACTGTGAAGTGAGGTTATGTTTAGTTTTGCTGATGCTAAATCACACCTGAGTTATATATAATATCTACTTAACGACAACTTTTCACAGAGGCATCATAGTATTGAAAACACTGTTGTGGCTCATAACAATAATAGACCCTTTTCACAATGACCCGGAAGTGCTACCGAAGAAGGGTACACTTTCTTCCTATCTAGACTGTGAACAGAGAAAATATGAATTGACACAAATTATATCCACGAGTTTATTTGGCTGACTAGACCGACTGTAGACTCTGATTGAAGTTAGTTGAAGTTGTAATGCAAAAATTGCATATACTAAAAGAGACTGAGCACACGCCCACACCTGAAGTACAAGTCTAATCACCACATTGACTCAAAACATCTGTGTGGACCGGGACAATTCATTAAGACTAGACAGGAAGAAGGTTTACCCCTTTGGTAGCACTTCTGGGTAACTGTGAAAAAGCATTGACAATATATTGATTGCTTCATTCCCCACTATGTGTTTAAAAAAACACCTCTGTGAAAAGGGTCCATTGTTTCAAATTCACCTTTTCCCTCTCCTTGATGTGTCAGAGGGTGGCATTAAAGGTGTCATATCATATCTGGTGTCTGTTCTGAATGCCATTGTTTGCATGTACACATGAGGTATCATTTTCAAGGCACGTAAACAGCAACTCCTTTTTACACTCTCTATAAGGACTGAGGAAACAGTATGCCATTCGTGTGTATACACTGTGCCCTATCTTACACCCGGCACTAAGTGGCACCAAGCCAATGTGTGATTCACCAACAAAAACCTGGTCTGAAGTCAATGGCGCAATAGTTCACTGTTATTTTAGGTGCGCATTATCAAGATAGTAATATGCGCCGTGTTGCTGTAGATGGTCTGCTCGTGCATGCTTTCACGTGCACGAGCATTTCCTCTGGCAACTGCGCCAATTTTAATAGCAATCCGCCAAGGTACTAGCGCACCTGATGTTTAAAAGGAATGGTAGCTGACACTCTCATTGGTATGCTACACCCAAAACTCACCCATGAATATTTAAAGAGAATAAGTAGGCTACAGCCCTTTTGAAGCTGCCTGGCGCTGCGACTATTTTTACTAAACTAGCAAAAGTGGATTTGGGCACGCCCTAAATGCACTTGCGCCATGTGCTTTAAACCGTACGCTTAGATCATTATAGGGCCCCTAGTGTCTGACATTTCCAAATGTGAATATTCCATAACCGATTATCAAATAAAATGACTATTTTATGGAATTGAGTATCAGAGCATGGATTTTAGGAATCTTAAGTATGACTTACACAGAAAATGCAAAAAGGCTTCTTAGAATCTTGTCACGACCCTGCCTGTTTCCCTGGTCTTGTCTCTTGTTTTCCCCTAAGTCTGTTCCATGTTCCCCTTGTGTGTC
>JAOEHI010031932.1:0-24207 GCA_025447815.1 Percopsis transmontana | reverse complement strand
GCAGAAATACAGTACGTTCAGTTCACGTTCACCCAAAATATGAACGCGTTCAATGAACGCGTTCAGGCACATCACTGCTAATCACTATTCTCACTAGAGCTTTAATGCCACCAAATGTTGGATGTATGCTGGATATATTTGTAGGCTAGAATGCTATAGTTTCTGTAGGCATTGGTTAAATAACTGACGTGAAACAAGGACACTTCTGGTGTTTGGTATGACCTACTAGATGATGACAAACTGGACGGCACTCTGACAGCAGTGTGTAACACACTTGCACAATGCCCACAACTGAAGCACTGTTGGTACTATACAGTATATCATATTATACTATGGGCCAATGGTTCTCAAATTAGAAGGGTAGGACCCCTCTGTTATGTTAACTAAAATAAATTAAAAATGTATCTCCAAACTCCAAAAGTCTAAAGACGATATTATAATAAGATAATAATTATTATAATAATAATAATAGTGGTGAAATAAATATAATATTTCACCACTTTCACTTCACCAAGTTACTGTGCGTTGAATTTTGCCAGTGTGTGGTCTACCGGCCTGCAGCCATCCACTCCAACGCACCCCTGCAGCACAACGGGACACAATCACTGCTAGGCACTCATTACGGGCACCTATGGGGAGGGTATAATCGTGGTGTGGTATGGCTGTCACTTTGTCGGTTATTGTTTGCACTGTGGTTTCTACATTGGCTTTGAGACAGAACTCTCTTTGTATATATTTACATTTACAGCATAAATATTAAAGCCGAGCTCAGTCTCGTGCTTCCTTGCTCAGCATTTAACAGTAAATCATTTCTTATTGTGCAGAGTGAGAACCTGTGATTTCATGTTGTGTCTGTTGTGTCTATCCCACAGCGGGACCCTGAAGGTTTACTTTGCACATCTTGTTTTTGGGACTCCACAACAACATCCACCCACTGAGGGCAACAGGAATATATTCTAATTATTATATTATTTATATTATATTATATTATAATCATGCCTGTATTGCAGCAGAGCCTCTCTGGGCTAAGTGGCTATACCACATAGCTAGACAAGCACACACAGATAAATGCTAATCACATCCCGACTCCATCACTGGTGACCCGGTACAGCAAAGAGCCTCTTCACCTCCCCTTCAAGAGTGGAGATCATGAGAGCCAGCAGTCCATCCACATTTCCTCCCCGAGGAGAGAGAAGCTATAGATTCTGGCTTACAGAAGCTCACCAGGAAGGAAATACCATGCAGACTGTAGCTCGCTTTAGGGATTGAAGTCCTACTGTATTTATATTGGCACTTTTTTATCACATTATCACAACTGTCAATCAATGTCATTCGCTCTATCTCTGTGTCTCTCTCTCTCTCTCGCTCTCTGTGATATGTGAGATAATTCAATACTACATGAAACATGTTGCAGTCTGTCCATTCCCTGTCACTTTCTACTAAACACCTACAAGGGGAGAGTGATTCATTCAGAATCAAACAGTGTATGGACAGCACGTGGAGCAATGGAGGCATATATATTGTGCCCCCATTGGTCCTGCAAGTACTACGCTATTTAGTTTTGTATGTCCTCTGTGGAGGACTAACTGCTGTTTGAGGGTGGGAGACAATTCTGGAAATGCCGCATTTAGACACCAGATAATAAAGACTAACAAAAGTTCAAATGGAAAGGGTTTCAGAATGGGCAGTAGACTGGATAACAAACAAGTCATTGTAAACTAAAAATATAAACCCAAATCAAATGAAATTCTTTCCATATTTTTGTCTCTTTCTCGCACATTCTCCTACCTCCTCCCATTGGTGGATGTAGCGGATTAGCCTGGAGAGGCGGAGCAGGCGGAGGAGGCTGAGGATCTTGGTGAAGCGGACAATGCGCAGGGCACGAGCTGTCTTGTAGAAGTCAGAGTCAATGCGCGTCTCCACGATGAGGAAGATGTAGTCCACCGGGATGGAGGAGATGAAGTCCACCACGAACCAGCTCCGCAGGTACTTGATCTTGATCTGTTGCGGGTCCAGGAGGATCTCTGTGTTGTCCTCCTTCACGATACCTGTACGGAAGTTCAGCACCAGGTCCATAAGGAAGAAGGTGTCAGACACCACGTTGAAGACAATCCAGGGGGGCGTGTGCTCGTCCTTGAAGAAGGTGATGCCCACAGGGATGATGATGAGGTTGCCTACCATGAGTAGCAGCATGGTCAAGTCCCAGTAGAACCTTGTTGGGCGAGAGAGAGAGAGAGAGAGAAAGCCATGATACAACACAATACAACCTCTGCTACAAACTTCTATTGCTTTCCAATATAAAGACCCCTTTTCCTCTGCATTTTAATTTCATTTTAATTTCACAAAGGCAAGTAATAGCAGTAATGTTAGTAATGTTAGTTGGTGTTAATTGCAGGCCATCACTCTCCAGACAAAAGGAATGATAACATACTGTTGTGTTTCTGTAATGCCTTGTTTGGAATTTGTGTTGTTAGCAATCCCAGTGCAGGTGTCTTCACTTCAGAACGTAGTGGTTCTCTATAGACAAAAACTTTTTTGTGATTCAAAATACAACAGGAACAGCAAGCAAATATTTTGGACAGAGCTAATTGTGTGATAGAAAATAGGAAAAGTATCTACTTCTTCGCCTCAGACCACCGGCCTGCTATAAATGCTCTGTGAGGTGTGTGTGAAATGTGTCATGTGTAATGATGGAGTACTGACCCCTTCTAACCTTGTCACAGCCCCAGCAGGCAGCCTTACACTGTATATCACAATGGCATCCCTTGCTAGCTAGGCTCCCATTCCAAGGGTCCATTTTCCAGCCTGAAAGTTTGACTATAAATTACACACGCTTACAGCTTTGTAATTGAATTCAGATTCTTTTGTGTTAAGGATAATTTATACCAGGTTTACCACAGCATGCATCCCGAGAGGTTCTGCTCTGTACTGGTCTAATAGGCTCCAATGATTTAGCACACACACAGAGCTGGAAAGATGTTTGTTTGAACAGAAATAATTTTATAAAACATGAACCAGAAATCATTACCTATGTTGCCAGAAATAAAGGTCCATTTTGGAACATTGTTTTCTTTTCAAGTGAGTTCTGAGTTCTGTGGAGTGATTATTAGACCTAAGTAATTTTATGATTTGATAAATGTAATTTTTTATGTCATAAAGCCATTACCGATAAAAAAATGTGCACAATAGTGCCATCTTTTGCCAGAACAGATATGTTGGGGAAAGACAAACTACATTTAGTTACCAAAATTATTTTTAGCATAGTTGCTTAGCAAAAGCAAACATAAACAATGGTTTTGTATCTCTAATCGCTAAAGACAACAACATTTAGGGGTGATCTGAGACCCGAAATCCGAAAAGCGCGGAAAAGCAAAACATGCACTGATTCAATACGAACAGTGATAGCTACAGATGATCCTAATTTAATGCAACAATTCATGTCTATATATACAGATAACTTTCAAGAGCTAAGCTATAAGGGGGAGGGATAGTCTAGTGGTCTAGGTGGTGGACTCCCAGTTGGAAGGTCATGGGTTCAAGCCCCAGAGGTGGCTGACCTGTAAGCATCCTTGAGCAAGATACCTAACCCCTACCTGCTCCATGTAATAGCACCATGTAAGTTGCTTTGGATAAAAGCATCTGCTAAATGACCTAATTTTATAATTGCCCTTAAATTATTCCTGAGACCATATTTGTCTTTTTTCTTTTTTTAATCTATGTACTCTACTACACTGTTTAAGAGGTCACTGTTTGAGAACATGTCGGTAGCCACATTACTTTAATAAATGTAATAAATAAATAATGAAATGCAATAAATCGTTTACAGACTGATTTTTAGCTGCCATGTCTCAGTGTTACAGCCAAATATAACACACATGCATGCATGCATACACACACACACACACACACACACACACACACACACACACACACACACTCACAAACCAAGAAAACAGTGACAGTAATTGGAATTCTTCAAAGTAAAAGGGTATCCACTATTTCAGCTTCTTGTCAGGGGGAGTTATATTTAGAAAAGCATGGCCGCCACTGTGTTTGCTCATGTTAAGTCTGAAAGCCTCACAGGGCAAACAGACTTCAAAGGAAGTAACACAATCACAGCTAATGACATTTTTCTCTTTTCACTTTTTTTGCGTTTCACAGCAATGCTAGTGCCAAGGTCCATTTACTGCTGTAGACACACACAATGGAGTGTTACTCATAATTCTGAACTAACAGATGTGTTTCTCTGCAGCACCTGAGACTTTCAAGACTTCCAAGACTTCCAAGACAAAACAAATCTATGCTACCACCATGCAGGTGTTAGCAAGACAAACCTTGCTAACACCTGCTAACATCGTGGCAAGGACAGAAAAAAATACAAAAAATAAAGCTAATTCTAGTAAAATGACCTAGGTGGTGCAGTTAATTCTGTTTTCAAGACAAACATAAAGAGAGAGAAACAAATAGAGATATAGACAGACAAGGAACAAGCATCGGTGGACAGAGATGCTGTACAAAAGCTTTTTAATATAGAGGGCATGACATGTGCTCTCAATGCACAAAGATAATCAGGATTCAAAAATTGGTTTGACTGACCCACTAAAATGTGAGTAAAATAATATGGTCTGCAGAATATCCAAGAGGCCTTCTGTGTTTGTTCTCCGCCCCCCGGGATCACCTATAGCTGTGGTTCAATTCAAGGGCTGCATCTATCGAAGAACGCGATCTACAAAGGTGTGGCCTTCCGTGACTGTGAAGACCAAACCGGGCCGAACCAAGCATTGTTAAATGAAACAGTCTTTTCTACGGAGCTGATCTTTGCCACACGAAGCGCCGCTCCTGTCGCCTAGCAACCTTGACAGCTGCAGGTAGTGACACCGCTACCAAAGATTCTAGAGCGCTCGCTTACTTTGAAGAAAGAAAACAATGAAGAATGGAGCCAGAAATTGTTTACAGAAATTCTACCTTAAAAATTATATATTTCTTGAAGAAACCAATCGTCACCAGCACGCAATGAATCTTGAATCCACCCACTGGATCTTTCGCAGCCTGGGAAAAAAGCCTGCATTTATCGGCCACATTTGAAGAAGCTTTCGAAATGGGACAGCCTAGTCGCGTCGCTGTGACACATTTGGTCTTAGAATGTAGCCCTTGAAGGATGCAGCTCTTGAATTGAGACACAGCCTAATGTTACATTCCGAGCGTTAATTACCCCTTGAGCGTTATTATATTCCCTCCCTGATGTTCTTGTCTCCTTGTTTGGTTTTCCCCGTCCTGTGTTCTGTGTTCCGCTCGTCGACAGTTTTCCTGGTATTGACCCCAGCGAGTTCCAGTACGGATTACCCCTTGGATTTCCTGACGCCAACTGTCTGACCCCTGCCTGTCCAGGACCCTGCCTACCGCCCAGCCCCATTGAAAACTTTTGCCTGACTTTCAATAAACATCCCGCACTTGGGTTCCTCATATCCTGCGTACGCTGGTCTGTTACAGTAATGGAGGTCAGCCCTCATAAACTAAGAGCAGTGATCCATTTACTGTATTTTACTATACATTAGGCCCCTGTCATAAAATATCACCATTCTATCAATACAGGAGGGCTGACTGCGTGGCCAACATTCTAAAGACAAAAATATTTTAAAACATAAAATCCTCTCTGCATGCATCCTGACCCATACACCTATTGACCATTATAGTCTGTTTGCCTAGCCATAGTATCTCTCTCTGGAACAGTGGTAAATACAAAGGGAACGGGTCTTACATAGCAAGAATTTGTTTAGGCTTTACTTAGGCAGTGATTAGTAACGGGTAATTATTGCTCATACTATATAGGTGATATACAGTGCAGACAGAAAACACAATGTCTATATGGTTCTGTGGAGATGTGATGCAAATACAGTAGTAGGATATAGATAGATAGATATAGATATATATACAGTATATATATACAAAAATCTATACTAGCAGTGCATGGAGTGTATAACTGCAACCAGTGTAAACACACTACTCTGAATTTACCTGGGTTAACAGCCTCGCACTGCAGTGTAAACCCCCCACTATCACAGACTAGTTATGGTGGGTGATGATACAGTTCACTGTAGTGACAGTGGGGGTCCTTGTCCTTCTATTGTGCTGTGTTTGTTATGACGCAGCAACATAATGCTATATATACTGTATGTTTGTACAGTGTATAGGTGTGTCTGTGTGTTTAATGTTTATATTCGGATGTGTACAGACTGGGGAATCCATTAAGCCACAACACATTTTTGACAAGAAGACAAATTAGTGGAAATGAAGCGTTTAAGTCTCGTATGAAAAGAAACCCAAAAATGTTCCACAAACCAAACTTAGCCCGAGGGAAAGCCAATCTAAGCTAGAGATGGCTGAACCAAACATAAACAGTTAAATGTCGCCCACTCATCTTAAACAAGTAAATAGGAAATGTCTAATAAAAAGAACAGTCCAAAAAGTCTGTTTTTGTTGTCACCCACTCCAATGTCTAAGCAATGACACGTGTACTATGTCAATGTAAGTGTTTCAGATAATCATCCCCAAACATTCCCAGTGTCCACCAGGGCCACAACAAGCATGACCCCAACATGCTCGCCTATCTTAAAACAGTGCACTTAACTTAAGTACTTGGACTAAATAATAGAATCACCAAAACCCAGTTCCAGGCTGACCACAGCTAATCAGTCTGCCTTTTGCTCTCTCTCTCCAACTCTGTTATCAGTGAGTTGTTTTTCTGGTCGCTTCTGCATTGCCGCAGCCTGGCGCCACCAGCAGCTGGGGCAGAGTGTCCGCGTCCCTGCAGAGTGCTACAGACCCTCAGAACACCTGCAATCTGCTCCCAGGAATGAAAGACTTTGCAAGCATTCACTCAGCAACTAAATGTAGCAACTATGACAGAACCGTAACACAATATAACAACAGAGCGATACTCTGTTTGTGTATGTCACTAATTTTGTCCCTGTTTTATCACGATGCCTTGTTATCTGCACAGAGGTCCTGCATGTCACGTCACAGGATCTCCTATCAGCCAGACACTGAGTGGGGCAGAGAAAACCCTGGCCTGAGAGAGAGACAGCAAATAGGGGAGAGAGACAGAGAGGGCAGAGGGCTTTCTCTTCAAGCAAATTAAGTGGTCAGGTCCAAGTCACTGTCGAACACACATACATACAATCATGCACACACACACACACACACACATCACCCTCATTGTCTCTGCCTCAAAATTCATCACCTCCAAACCTCCAAAGCTGTATAAGAGCTATTATCATCATGCAATTTGAAGTATTTTAACACTACCAGTTTTGGGCAGGGTATGTCTATATAGTGTATACTGTACATTATACTGCTGTATCATTATTATAATTACTGCTGTATATTGGAGACAGTGGGTAAGGTATTTCCATATTGTACTGTAGACCGTGGTAGTCTCTTGGGCAGGGTAGTATATACATGTTAGTATTCATATTTTACTGCACACAGTGGTAGTAATTTTGTTACGAGACAAGGTAAGCAGAACCCAGAAGCAGAAGAGGGAAGGTTAACTCCCTAAGGAGGTGCTTATTAAATGTCCAAAGACAGCGAACAGTATCATGTGGTAGGGGGTTAGAACCAGGTAGTCACCAGGATGAAGTTACAAGGGGAGCAGGCAGAGACAACGTCTGAAACAGGCAGAGTTCCGGGAATAACGGGCAAAGATTGTAGGCAGGAAGCGGGGTCAGGTCACGGACAGAATCGGGAACGGAATAGCTGGTCGAGGTACTCAGGAAAGGCACTGAAAACAGAAACACAATCTGGCGTCGATGAGCAGGGGGACAGGGAATATATACAAGCGAAACCAGGTGTGTGAGATGAGGGATAATTGGACTGGGCGTGAGAGTACAAACAGGGACCAGGTAATGTGACAGCAGGAACATAACAATTTTGGACAGGTTAGAGTACTGTATACAGTTAGTACTATTAGTGTCCCTATCTTGAGAAGAGCTAGAGTACTTTCAGCAAAACTTACAGCCGGCCATATGGATTTAAATGAATTCAGAAGCATGTGCACATACATGCAATCATATACATGCACATGCCCACACCACATTAAAATGAATGGTGGTGTGGAAAGGGGCCTGGCTGCGCCTGCGGACCGGGTAGCACCAGGCGAAGCCAGGCCCAGAAAGTGGGTGAGATCTAATGTGTATGATACATAATTTACACTCCGGAGGACCTTGAATGGCCCCACATACCGGGACCCCAACTTACGGCAGGGCAGGCAGAGGGGGAGGTACCGGCTAGAGAGCCAGACGCAGCCCCCTGGGCGAAAGGTGGAGACCGGTGGAGGTCTTTAGTCTGTAGTTGCGGATGAAGCAGCGGTTAAAGTTGGCAAAGCCCAGGAAGTGCTGGAGCTGCTTGATGGTAGTTGGTGTGGGCCATGACCTGACTGCCTCCACCTTCTGCTCGAACATGACTGTCTGCTGGAAGACGCACTTCTCTGCCTTGGCGTACAGGCTTTGGTCTAGGAGGCGGTGGAGAACCTTCCGAACGTGCTCCTCAGTGGTGGTGGAGTACACAAGGATGTCGTCAATGTAGACCACAACCTGTCTTCCGACCATGTCACCTTGTCCATGAAGGCTTGGAACACAGATGAGGCGTTTACCAGGCCAAAGGGCATGACGAGGTACTTGTGATGGTCAGAGGTGGTGCTGAAGGCGGTCTTCCACTCGTCTCTTTCCCGGATGTGGATAAGATTGTTATGTGGAACAGTAACATCCAGGCGGCGCAGCTCCAGGCCCAACAAGCCGTCAGGGGGAAGTGGTGGTAGGTCGTCTTGATAATCTGCTGCACTTTGGCAGGTAAGTGATTCTGTAAAGGGTGTGTCTAATATGAGTGCACGTGCAGAGCATGAAGGAGACACATAGAGGCTGGGTAGCGGTGAAAATGCGTTACGCATGCTTGTAGCTTTTTTGATGAAGAGATTTACAAGCTCAGTAGAAAAAAACTGCCGTGGAGACTAGGAGCAACCAAAACACTTAACAATGACTTAACAATTCCCCTCATCACCCCTACCGCTTATATAGCCACCAGGAAAAGGTAGATGAGGGGATTGGGAACAGGTGTCTAGCTGCTGGAGTGCGCTGGTTGTGTGGACGGCCAACGGCCAGTGGTTTAATACACTGGCGAGCTCGAACGGGGAGTGGCGGCGGCTCCGGCTCCAGTAGTTAATGGGAGGAGAGAAAAGAGGGATGACTACATGCCTCAAAATTCAGCCCTTTGACTGAGTCTCCTTAAAGTCCAGTGTGTGATTGCTAGGCTAACCACATTGATATAAGGAAGAATTCCTTGCTGTGAATCATGTCAACCATACACACACACTAAGTTCTTCTGAGTCAATGGCTTGAGATTTATTCTAACTAGGGCTCTCTGCAGAGTGCATAACTCTGCCCAGGCTCAACAATAATCTACCAGATAACCACCAAAATATAAAAACTGTTGTAATATCATGATAAATGTTTGTAGTCTAAATACA
Organism: Percopsis transmontana; assembly: GCA_025447815.1. Classification (NCBI taxonomy): domain Eukaryota; kingdom Metazoa; phylum Chordata; class Actinopteri; order Percopsiformes; family Percopsidae; genus Percopsis; species Percopsis transmontana. Next base: position 14,687 of record JAOEHI010031932.1, on the reverse strand, counting down.
TTTTTCAAGATATGATATTGAAAAAAATATTTTTGTCTAATGTCATATTTCATAATATGACATAATTTAAGGTAATCAGTCAACTTTCCATATTATCAGTGCATGTTTCCAACATAAGATATGTTGGTCAGTTAAACAGAATTTCCTCCCCCATGTGCCAGGCATGGCCAGAGGCAAGACGTTTCTAGAATGTGAATCCAGAAGTGCCTACAGCACTCTAGGTCACCCAAATGCCACCTTCACGCCACACAGGCCAGGGACTTTTGACAGAAAATACAAAAACACCCTGCCTGAAATACTGAGATTAGCATAGTTGACATACAGTATTTATGACTGGCCCGTAGGACAAATACCACAGATGTCTCAGAGAGAGGAGGGCACATTACACTACATTTGTCAGGTGACAGGAATGCATCAGAAAGAAACAACAGCTGGGTCACTTGACCAGTGACCAGCAGCCTTTTCACATTTTCAAAATACATATGTTGAATCAATTAGTATAATCCCACCCTTAGATTAGCAGCCTGTGAAGGTGTGTGAGGTTTAGTACTGTTTGTAGGTGGGAGGGGAGGTCGGTGTGGTTCATGGGGCTTGGGGATTTAGGATTGGAGACAGGTTTGGGCAATGTACTAATCACCTGTCTCCCACAGTAAAAGGAGCGTGGACCAGAGCCACGAGAAAGACACCAGGAAGCCAGAGGACTGGCGGAAAGACGCACAGGGATCAGCCAACAATCCTGTTGGAAATAATAATTAATCAGGCAGTGTTTAAGTCCTGTGTTTATGTGGTATATGCAAACCGATTGGTTGGATTGCCTAACCTGTGGAAATAAAGCCGTGTGGAGCACATGTGAACCGACAGTACCGTGTGGACAGTAGTCATTATGCTACAGAGCCCTTTGCCAAGGTTAAACTGTTTTGGGGCAGACATCATAGCAAGCAGGCACATTAGTGTCTTCTGTGCATACTGCACGTCCCTAATCCATGTTCGTGCCTGGGGATGACGTCATGCTGAAAAAATTGCTTTCCTGGGTTTCAGGAGACTTTCAAAAATAATTGAACCCACTTACAGTACATAAAAATTCTTAATATAAAGAATAGTTTTAACATAAGTGATGTTCAAGCAATGTTCATGTTACTGGTGGATGACCCTGGCAACCTCTTATGATAACCCCACTTTCAGGCCCAGCAAGAACCTATAATCCCTGTGTTTTACCTTCGCTGAATTAAAGGAGGTATAATTTAATGTAGAAAGGCTTAAGTGTCATGCAGCCCACTTCTTTCACCTAAACGTGCAGAATAACCGTGTTCAATACAGCGAGCGCTTCAAGTGAGAAGACAATGAAATCCAGACACTATTAGTTCTGTTCATTCACCTTTTATAGAAAACATTAAAGTGATAATGTGTGTGTGTGTGTGTGTGTGCGTGTGTGTGTGTGTGTGTGTGTGCGTGACTAACAAACAGGTTTCCAGTAATCAGACACACACACAAATACCCAGCCCAAAATACTATCACTGTCTACAGTACTACTGCACTATAAATACTACCTATGAAAACACCCTGCCCAAAACAGAGGTTTTAAAATACTTGAATTTGCATAGTTCTAGTGAATTGACCTATATATTCTGGACATGAATATGTCTCAAAAATAATATTTAATATTCCTATGAATTATGCATTTCCATAATTTATTGGAGCACCACCCTGTCTTTAAGGCACAGGGATGCTTCTTACAGCTTATGGCAACTTCAGTTGATCATAAACGTATAATTACACTATATTTTATAGTATAGAATTTATTTATTTATCAGTCCAAAATCTAAAATCAGTCTAATTTAATAGGAATGGTGAGACTTGACACAGAGGATTGCTTGGTTGTCTGGTACATGAAACAACAGAGAAATAATGCTTTATACATTAACAATTTTAATAGACGGACACAAACAAACACAAAGATCTACATTGAGTATATGGATAGGTAACACACAGTAACACGTGAACAAATTTGGTTTCAATAAACCAAACATCTCAAACGATGAATATGAGAAAACAGCAACATCTTTGGTATGCATTTAGCCAGAATTAATATTAATTGATTAATGGCTTAGTCTATTTTACTAACTAAACCTGCTATACTTAGGGAAGTAAATGAAGAAGAGGGAAATAAATAGAATAGAATCTGGATTCCTCTGCAAAGCCAATTGTACAAAGTGTGTGAATGCTTACAGTGTCGGGGAAAGTGTCATCCTAGGGATGTGGGAAGAGTTCAACTACAGTACCAGCGGTAGGCCCCAGAGCATCTCACCAGCATCATGGAAGTGACGGCATCCACACCACCTTTTCAGCAGTTACTATGGCTACAGCTTGTGAAAGCTTGCATTCGAGCAGACAAGTGTTCACTCCCGTGCAGTTCGGGTGTTATGCTGATGTTTGTCAGCTAGTTTGCAATCTCATAGACAGCAGTCAGTCTTTCTATACCTTCAAAAACACATTGTCAACACGAACGGCCAGATTTTAACTATGAGCTGGCGATTTGCAGAAGAGTCCAGATTGACTTATCAAACTAGGTTCAAAGGTGACCTAAAGTAAAAGATCTGAGATAATTATAAAAATATTAAACTGGTACAAGAAAAAAAAACAAAATGTGCGTTAAAAGTAATAACAAACTATCAAAGTAATTTCTATGGAGGCAATGTTCACACAAGTTAGAACAAAGAATACACGTGGCCTATAGGCCGCGGGCTGAAAGCTTAACATCAAAACATCTGAAAAACTGATGAGAGGGGAGATTTTGGAAGGGTGTGGTTTTTAAAACTTCTTAGAACAAGGCGTAACCTTATGCAAATTTGGGGGTTTGGCCTTTTAATACATACATTTCTTTAAAAAGATACAAATAGTTACAAAATGATCTGTTCATAGAATCTGAACATGACATGCTTATGATGTGTCTTCCTGTTATATTTAGTACTCTGTAAAACCAATAAGTTCAATACTCAAAACTTTTGTCGTAACCGATTACCTTAATTAAATTTTAATTTGACAAAAAATATTTTCAGTTAACTAATTTATTTGGTTCTTTTTTAATACATTTAAATTCCTCCTAACTTATATGTAATATGTACACTTTATAATATTTTTAAGTATACATTACTTAAATTTTTTTTACCTAGGTTATCCATTATATGGAACTAATTTAATGATTCAGTCATACCCAACTATACTTGATGGAAACAAACAAAAAACTACCAAAAAAATGTTAAATAACATTAAAAAATAAACACAACCTTGTATAGATATAATACTCAAATTAAAAAAACATCATGTAAACAATTTCACCTTTAAAATTGTTTTTATTTACATTAATGTTAACATTAACCTGTTCAAAAGGGCTTATTATTGCTACTCTTTTGTAGTTTGTAACTACAAACCCTTTTAAATTGCCATATTTAACAGAATTCATTAGTGAACATAAAAAACATAGTTATCACCTCATTAAATTACTTGCAAGTAAATCTATTCAACACAGCACCAGATTAAGTTAGGGCACAATTAGCACATGTAAAGATGCACAACCAACTGCCATTGTTAATGCACTCCAATAAAAAAATTCAACATCGGGTATTTTTATGACCTGATTTTGAGCTGATGAAAAGTAATTTTGAAATAGAAGTAATGCTGTAAAGAGTGTAATTATCAAAATTCTAACAAAAGACAACACACATTAAAGGTTCATCTTCAACCTACTTGGAGCATAAATCCTGAGGATTTCACGCGTCTGCCACCTTCCTAGTGCGTGCAGCCTAATGCCTGAGAAAAACCATTAGTCCTGAAGTGTATCAGTCAAGCTCTGCATAGAACTGGTTCCGTAGTTGCTTGCGATGCGATGGAATTCAGCATAAACCTGCAAATGCAATAAGGTGAGAAAGAAATAACAGGCTGCTATTGTGTGAGAAACAGGATCTGTAGGAGTAAAAAGAGGTCACAGGGAGATAGTGAAAGGAAGAGTTTGAACTTGAATCTTGCATAATCGTTATCAGCTCATCCACTGACTGTGGCCGCTCAGTCAGGGTCTTCATGGCAACATCTGTAGCAACAAACGCACATAATAGGAATTAAATGGCTTCATCAATCTATCTATCTATCTCCATGCCAAACTTCATGAGGAAGGAGGAAGAACAGAGTTTGCACCTCCACTCTATTGAACAAGACTCTGGCAAAGAAAATGTAAGTGTCAATTACTGTATACAGAATCACAATGTTAAGTGTCAGTAAGTCAGCAATACATGGAAATCATCATCTTAAAATAGTTGAATTGCTTAATTGCTGCTGCAGCTTGACTGGGCAAGTGACTGCATGAGTATTTAGAATATTGAATGTTACCGATTATGCCATTAACATGTAGTCATTTCAAATGTTAATGTCAATACCGTATAGTATTTATATATACCTCTAACCACTTCAGTCACGCCGACTTAATGTTTGATGCCATGTGTCTCACAAACCGAGTGTCTCAAAGTGGGGATTATAGTTCTAAACTGTTTGTTCACATGATGGTATCTGTCTAGTGTCGGCAGTTAGAAAACTACATGTTTTATGTGCATGTTTGTCTCGTAATGTTCCAGCTGAATAACTTCATATTGGACAAAAAGACATTTAGCCCTACTGCATGGTGTATAACAAAATCCACTATATAAACAAGTTGTTGGCAGTGAGTTAAATCCACTATTATCAACAAGTTGTCGGCAGAAAGTACAAGGTATCACCTCATTTCCACCTTTCTTAACATGTCGTTCTCAATCAGTCAAGAAAGATACCACTGCCATGCCAAGTATAGAGAGCAGACAGAGGGGAAGTATATTCAACAGACATTCGCCTGCTGAAATTTGGCACTGACAAGCGGACTGCAGCGACGCTCGTCTCCGTGGCCAATACTCAACATCTGAAATTATAATTTGTAATAGCTCAAGATCTGTAAGGCCTAGAGACATGAAGCCAACTTTGTGTTACTCATCGAATGCCCCTTGTGGGAGTGGGGGCGTGGTTTAGCCTGTCTGTGTGTGGAAGGGAGAGTGGGGAGGTGTGGTTCACGGGGCTAGGGGACAGGTGTGGGTATTTTGGTAATCACCTGTCTCTCTTTTAACAGTGATGTGCGCCAGCAGGAGGGAGAGCCAGAAGCAGGATCTGGCGGCCGACAAGCCACGAGTGTTGAGTGTGGTGTAAAGTGTGTTGTTGTGTGCGAGATCCCAGGCAGTGTAAGTCCTGTGGCACCGTGAGTCTAATAAACCGTGCAAGCGCACAATGAAACCCGAGCATACCGTGTGGACAGCTGTATGTATTAATAATGCACGCCATTTTTGTATTTATGTTAATTTTATTATTTTAAAAAATTGTATATTCCTATCAACACATATTGGTCAATATGCTGCAGTCCGCTTGTTAGTGTCAAATTTTGGCAGGCGAATGTCTGTTGAATATCCAATATCCAATATCTTGCTAACTTCACCTCGATAGAGAGCAAGAATGTTTTGAAAGCCCTGAAGCAAAGCACATTATATCTAGAGCGATAATAGCAATTAAAATGTACTCACCAGTTCAGAATGCTTACAAGAAGTCCAACCAGGCCAAGAAAAGTAATAGACAGTTGAAGACAGAGTCGTAATATGTTCTGCCGCTGACATTACTGAACCCCGAGCCGCGAGCTAATCGCCAATAGAGAAATCAAATTTAAAAAAGAGTGTGAGCTGATAATAATACAATGCTTTCTAATATTATACTACTATTACATTTTGAGCCGTCATCTGGCATTCTATTTCACATAAAATTAAAAATCTCTGTGCAAAGGCCATCATATTAGATTACATTTTTCTGAAAAACGTAAGGTTGGAGTCCGAAGTTACGTTGTTACATAAACGCCAGGCGACGCTGTCTGTACAGTTGAAGTTACATTGTTACATAAACGCCAGGCGACGCTGTCTTTATGGTTGAAAGTTCTGAGTTAACCCTTACGTACCCTTACGTAGTGTAGTGTAACTGGCCAATTCTTTCACTGTAATCAAAAGTTTTTTGCTGGGTTAACTTTTTAGCAGGTTGTGAGTCTGGTAGCCTCAATCAGGTTGAGTCAGTAAAACGGTTCAGGTTTACAGTGAAATTATCTGTATGTTGAAATGGTGTCACTTCAAACACATAATTTCAAATCCTTGGTCCTGTCACATTTCTTGCTGTCCAGTTAGATAATCTAACTACGGTATTCTGATTTTCATTAGAATCATAGTTTCACACAGTCTGTGAATCATTGTATGGCTCCTTGTCAGACTGAGGGGTCATGGGGTGTTGGATTGCCGTGGCAACCTCAGGTCTTTTTTTTTTTTTAGGCTTGTGTTACAATTTTTTGCAAAGCAACACTCCCTGTTAGCTTTTTGAGAGGGGGGGGGGGAGGGGTTGTCACCCCTTCCTTTAGAGGGCAGGCTGCACATACTACATAGTGCTACTAGATTTTACACACTTTGCCTTTTAAAATGGATCTGCATTAGGTATGACTGGCATCGATCAGGAACACACTGTGGAACAAAACAGACAATAGAAGGTATACAAATCAAGATCCTGTTTTAAATGCTTGACTTCCCCACCGCAGTGTCTCATATTAAGGTCTGTTCATCTGTCAATAAAAGATACTCTCCCTACATCCTAGCTTGCATCACTGCAGGCCAGGCTCTGTTCCCCGTCTCATTCTTCAATAATCCACCAATGACAATGGAGAGGTCCCACAAAAGCCAAACAAATCAATACACAACGTACTCTCACATAAGCTGTAATCCATCACTCTGAAATAGAGAACACTATTATAATATCTGATCTTTAGTTCACACACACACGCACCCGCAAACACACGCTAAATGCTTTATTTGAATTCACCAATTACATTAATTTCATAGGAAATATTCTGAAATTTACAAATATTTTGGAACACACTAAGGATACAAGTATTAGCAGTTTTCTGTGTCATATTGTTCACAGACATGATAGTACCATCTGCTGAATGCGAATGTTGGTATATGTCAGACCTAGCCTAATAATGCAGCAAGCAGAATCAGCAAGTGTATGTATCGATGATGTATCAATTGACACTGTTTTTTTTTAATTCTTGTGTTTTTTTTACCTGTGAATTACCACCCAGTATGTGTGCACTTTGCTCTTTGTTTTACTTTTCATTAAATTATATTTATATTTTTTATATTCTTCTGCAAGGGTAAAACAGACCAAAAACTCATGTACCTTTAGAAGATTTATGTTATCCATCTTAAGAGTGTTTTGGGAGACAGCGATGGGTATGTCACAGGAGAGAGCAGAACTAAAGCAGAAGGTATTGGTCTAACTGTTGCAGAAAAATTGATCGACAGACACTGCAGGACAGCCTTGATAGAGACTTAAACATGAGACATCTTTGTCCCTTTCCAGGGAATGTGGGATTTTTCACAACATATGTGTCCTTTGGTCACAGAAACACCAGATAATTAAAAAGCACTTGATAGGTCGAGCACTGTATGCTAATCACAGCCCGCGCCATGCTGTTTGTTTAAAGACCTATTCAGTATCTATTTGGCATACAGTAAGTTCCATGCAACAATATCTCTAGAATAAAAGAGCTGTTCCATTATCATTTTGTCAAATTACTGACTTTAAAGAAATCATCAGAGTATCGTCTAGGGGTTGCTATTTACCTGGTGAATATTTTACTAATAAAACCAGTATCAATAAGATGTCATCTTCTGTTGGCTAGCATGTTGACCACAAAGGCTGATGAAAATCTAAAAAGGATTCTAATCTTTGCATCTGGAAATTTGGCTGCAGATTGGATTATGATGACATTTTTAATCCTTCTTTTCCCTTGGAAGATTATGCTCTTCCCCTGCGTCTTAGTATTACACAACTATTGACAAGACAAGATTTTGCTGAATTCCAGTGCAGTGATGACTCTTTCACACCCGAGAGTCACAGCGCTCAACTGAAGGTCCCCTTGTGAGCTTTAATTACAGACATCATCCTATTTCAGGTCCTGGCATGAAGAAACATCTTCCAGTTCTCTTTTCCCCCCAATGCCAACATAGACAGCCATGCCACGACAACAGCAAACTCTTTAGAGATTGAGCTCATTCTTCTCTTTTTCAGTTGAGACACTTTAGAAACACTACTTTAGAAACACAAATTAACTTTGGGCATGGAAAAGATGTTTTGATGGTTTTTGTATCTTCTGATGTGCTTGTTCAATGACAATATTTTCTTTGTTTCTTCAGGTCAGCCTTTTTCAGTGCACTTTTTTTCAATGTCAGTACATGTCATGTAAGCTATTGACATCAGAATCACTTTCTGATACTCGGTTTTTCAAAAAATATAACACAGTGGTTCATCTGTGCTGGGTCAATGTATGTTCATTCAGTCTATTGTGCATCGGAATACAGTATGAAATATTCTATGTAACACTGTACTAAGAATGATTGAGATGTAATGTTACAAGAAAGCATTTTCCATTGACTTGTATGATCAAATCTTTATTACACAGATAGTCTATTCTTACAGAATATCTCTCTCTCTATCCTGCCCTTTCTAAACCCCTTTGTCTTACACTCCATAAAACCTCAATGCGACATTCAGCGAGACTGTTCTGGCTACAGCCTGTGAACGTGGGGGATTTACATTTACAGCATTTAGCAGACGGTTTTATCCAAAGTGACTTTCATAGTTGAATAGGTCATACACCAGTCATAGTAAGCAAACAACATTCAGTTACAAATAATTACAGCTAATAACTTCAGTTATTGAGAGTGTTATAAGTATTATGAGGTGGAGAGGTCACTGGTCGAGGTAGATTCTGAAGAGGTGGGTCTTAAGCCTCTTGCGGAAGGCCTTATGACTGCTGCTGGAAATTCATTCCACCATTGTGGCGAGACTGGGCTGAGCGAGCCTTGTAGTGACAGAGGTGCCAGCTGACCAGTCGAGGTGGTAGGTCCGGTTGGGGCCTGGAACCTGACTATTGCTTGGAGGTAGAGCGGGGCAGTTCTCTTTACTGATTTGTCTTGAATCGGATGCGGGCCATGATGTGGAGCTAGTGAAGGTCTCAGAAGAGAACATGGGAGAAATTGGGTAGGTTTAATACCAGATGTGCTGCAGCATTTTGAACAGGTTGTAGAGGTTGTAGAGGTCTGGTAGCGGAGGCTGGTAGTCCGGCTAACGGAGGTGCAGTAGTCTAGGCAGGAGATCACTACAGCTTGGACCAGGAGCTTCACTGTTTCTCTTCTGAGGAATGGCCTTATCCTTCTGATGTTGTAGATGGAGAACTGCAGGCATGGGCTGTTGCCGCAATGTTCGCTGTGCATGTTCTGGTTGTCCAGAATGAGTCAGAGATTCTTTACAGTCGGACACAGCGGTGTTCTCAAGGGTGATGAACAGGATCACTTTTGGGCAGTCTTTCCCCGGGAGGTAGAGTAACTCTGTCTTTTTGAGTTTGAGTTATGGCTGCAAGATATATCGTTTCAGCATCGTCATCGCGATGTGGGCATACGCAATAGTGACATCACAGGACATGCGATGGTAGTCGCTTTCGATCACAACACGTGCGTATCGCCATCTTTAGGACCTTAAATGCAATCGCACTATGTTGAAAGTCAGTTAAATTAATCTATTGGGTCTGAGGTTTAAATAGAGGTGTCACATGTCAAAATTGACAAATGGGTTGTCGAGATATGAATTTCTATGGCAGTGCGCACCTTTTCATATCGCAATATATATCGCAGAAAAAAAATATTGCATTGTCAGTTTTTTCCAATATCGTGCAGCCCTAGTTTGAGTTTGAGGTGATGTGCAGACATCCAAGCACTGATGTCAGCAAGAAATTCAGAGAACCGAGTTGCGGTCTGCATGTCAGGTGGAGGGAAGGAGAGGTAGAGCTGGGTGTCATCAGCATAGCAGTGATAGGAGAATCCGTGTGATCTGGTATACAGAGAGAAGAGTAAGGGTCCCAACACAGATCCTTGTGGAATTCCAGTGTTGAGTGGACAGGGTTTGGACATGTGTTCATTCCAGAGGACTTAATATGAGTGATCTGTCAGATAAGACTCAAATCAGGAAAGCGCAGATTGGGATATGCCCAGCTCAGCGAGGGTCAATCTGGTGGTTTACAGTGTCAAACAATGCAAACGGGTCCAAGAGGATGAGGACTGAGGAGAGGGAGGAGACTAGCAGTGTGAAGAGCTTCTGTCACCATGAGAAGAGCTAATACTACTTGTCCAGCTCTTTTTGACGTGACAGCGGATATCGTGATCTAAATGTTCAAAATTCTCCTTGGAGGAAAAATGCAATAGATGTTGGATCATCAGGTACGTTTGAATGTGTTGCAAATTGCAATGGGTTGGGTTGCCCGATCCTGTTCCTAACCTATCCTGTATATTTTAGCTAGCCAAATGTAATCTAGCACACCAATTTCAAATATCTGGTACAGTACATTGAGTGTAGTTACAACTGGGGTTGGAATGAAAACATACAGTACATGATGTTAGCACTCCTGGGAGAGGGTTGGGCAGCTGAGATACATCAGTAGCTGTTTTTGTGTGTGTACTATAGATTAATGTATAGTAGCCAACAAACACACAGGTTATTCATAATAAATGTATACTGTAGAGACTTAATACATTTGTGTTGTGCAGTTGGCATCCACTAACAGAATGGGTGCTTTTGTAGTTATAAAACAGGCAACCTGTGCATGCTGGAGCCTGTATAACTACATATTTCACATCAATGGAGCCAAGGAAGTTGGCCTCACTTAGAACTATCACTTGGAACGCTTTCCAGTCATCTGTTTTTGGGAAAGGCTAGTACTCTCCTGTCAGACCATCACAAATGGCTTGAGCCACAGATGGCACAATGCTGGTCATGTATACTTAGGGATGTCCCGATCCAAAATCAAACATTGGTATTGGAGGCGATCAAGGCTTTTTTTAACTGATCGGGATCAGCAACCGTGGCCCAATACAGATCCCAATCTATTTACGTGTTTGTCCAATTTATGTCAGTTGCGCAGATTTTAACATTCCATCACATACTACAGTAGACCTGAGTAGCATTGCTTGAAACTACAAACTATCGAGATGTCAGTCGTGTGAAAATTCTTTAAATTGGAAACTCAAAGCAGTCCAACAGCTACCTACAATGCAAAACTTACTCAGACGAAGAAAGGAACAGACGCAGCTTTTACTGGCAAGTACCTTGAAAAGACAAGAGAAATTTAGTCGAGACAGCAATAAGGCGAGGAAAATAATTTAATTTATCTCTTTCGATGACCAGCGGTCATGGTAGAGAATGTAGGCTTTCGCCAGCTTTTAGACATGGCTATACTAGAACTTTATAACAAGGTTTGCGATAACCTACAAGTTTGTAGCGGAGGCTTAAATAACATGACACAAGTGTTGAACGTTCTGAAAACCTTTCATGAAACTCGTAGAAAAAGAGAGGAAAGATGAAAACTTTATAATAAACCATCACACATATTAGTAAATGAATGGACTTTCTGTGAATAGATACGCAACTGTGAAACCAGTATGTAAGCAACGTTACTCTCAAAAGCACAGGTGCATGCATTTAATTACACTGCAAAGAAACAAAACACACCACTTACACTTACACCACTTACACACAGATGCTACAACGTACCTAACTGCCTTGATATTTCAAGAAACACACAAAGAAATACTCCTGCAACAACCTGCAAGTACCACAGCATAAATCCCCATTATATCCTGTTCTCTTACATGGCCGCTGGATAAACAAGCAGATAGATTTGTCTGTTTTCTACTGAGTCAGCCATCACTACATCCCTACAGATAATGTGTCTTGGGGTGATAGTAAAACATGGCCAGAGTTATGCAGTAGGTGATGGCTTATACGATGTCCCTATGATGATGGAATAGTTTTGAATGCTTATTTTAGAAAGCGTAATTTGTGAATATAGGGTAAATCCTTTTCTTATATAATTATTGTGCATCCATTATCATCCAAATACCTAAGCACAATATGAATTATATTTTTTTAAGATTTATGATAGTAATTTTGCAATCAAACAAAACTTGTAAACTAATGTAATACTGTAACGTAATAATATATTTTTTTAAATGTCAGTCTCAACATAATTACAGCCTTTAGATGGGTGTATGCTGCTTGTGCAGAGAATTGCACTGAATTGCACATTTTATGATTAGATACAATAGGTGTATTGTTTTGGTGTAATCACACAGTAATATTTGACCACCTTCAGCCTGATCAGGTCAGAGCTCCATCAGGCTGTGAATTAGATGCATAGAACTATGACACTCAAGGACACTATTTAATACAAAACACAAAGGAAGACTGCCAAACTACACTATTCATCCTGCTCATAATTCCTGATGTTAGTTACTTCATATTGTAAAACTGACTAGCCTCAAGTTGCTCTCCAATAGTAACCAGACTATTCCATGCATTTGCAAATCAAATAAAACCACCCTATTGATGTCGTAAATAAAACCAAAAAGATAAGTTCAAATTAAATTTCATTTCATAGCATTTACAGCATGTGATATCATGTGATATCAAGTATGGCCTGTTCCCCAAATACCTAAAAGCCACTGAACATACTATATGCCTAAATTGGTAAAGCTGATTAAGGTTACAATTAGACAATATGATATAGTCTGTAAAATTGTAGGTGAATTGACAACAATGTTGCTCTTTAAGATTTGTGGCTACTCATAAACCAAAAAAAACAAGCCCAGGCCTGTATGCAGGTTTATTAAAAAGTGACGTTTCATTTGTTCTATTGTCGGTAGCAAGTGTGTAGATTACCTGAAATCACTGTATGGGTGAATTATCCAAAATCCTGCGGATTTAACCCGCTCTTGTTCCCGTTCAACCGCCTTCTCACTGCCAAACATTCTGAGGGAGAACTTGTTGACCCCGGGCTGGAGCATCGCCCCAAACTGTCTGTGCATGAAACCAGCCTGATATAACCTCTCATCGTCCGGAAGAATCTGATCCATGCCGTCCAACTTTATAAAACCTGGCTGCTGCTCTGGGGGACCATTTTGGGTTCCGCCACCGCTGACTCCCTGCGCACCTTGGTCCGGCCCGCCACCGATAGCTCCATGGGGGCATTCCTCGCTCGGGGTGACATCCCCTTCGGTGATGAGCCGTCTCTCCTCCGCTGAGCCCGAGTCGTGCACATGCCGACTTGTGATTGAAGAGAGACTGCCTCGAAATCTCCGACAATCTCCGTTTGAGCTGGTCTTCACTGGTCTCCCAATGTCCGTCTCCATGATAATCGATTCCCCACTTTTAGTCTCCCCGGCGCCTTTGAAGCTTCCCCCGGAGGACGGAGACGGTAACGGCTTCATCCTGATGCTCTTCCTCCTGGTGTCCTTGTCCCCGTCTTCTCCTTCGCCAATCACCGATGTTTTTTGTCCAATATGCTGTGGCAAACTGTAGAGCCTTTTACGCATTGAGGAATGTAACCTGTCCATTATGACATTGAGACACAGTGTGGGGGGGGTGAAAATAAAAAGGCTAAATCCAGATCGTTAGGCTATTGTAACGATTATTGCCACGACCCAGCGCTCCCGTTGGTGAGAGCGATCAGTCTGGAGCTACTCTGGAACCGTAATGACCTGATACATATGACATGGACTGTTGTGCCTTCACAGGAAATAATACATACTCCTCGTCTTCATCGAGCTACCTGACACGTTGCATATGTTCTCGCGCGCAGCCTGGGCGGTCGGGTTGGTCCTTGCGTCCCTGGTGTAGGCTACATCATTGTGCCGTTCCGACATTGTGCGCAAAAGTGATAAAACTGCTCCAAAGTCCTCTTAGCGTGACATGTGGTAGACGTGCCGAAGGCTGGTGTGGGAGACGCGGAGATCACGCGCAGCGAAAGATGCTCTTTTCACCAAATTCTTTCCACATGTCAGTAGGAACAAGATGACACAATCTTACAAAACTCACGAGCATCCAGGTTCGCTGACATCACTGATCCATAGTCCAGTGCATTTTTGTATTGTGAATATTCATTATGCTGATCTATCGTGTTGCCATAGGAGCGACACTGCAAATAAGCTCAGCCCACATCGGTTAAAGGGGCACGCTCTTCCCATTCTTAAAACGCTCCCCTGCCCTTTAAGTTACTGCTACAAGTTGACTAGCCTATAGCATATTGTTCATGCCAGGCTAGAGCAGCACTGCTGTAGGCTCCTACTGAATGAAATATATGGTAACCTATTAGACGAAGACAATAAGTAGGCTATATGCATGTTCACCATAGTTGAGAATCCAGCAGCAATAGGCTTTTGTTGGTCAGACATCATCCACATCAGACAGCATCTCTCCGTTGATCACTTTCTGGGCCCTACAATTTAGGAGCCTGTCTGAGATGATATGGCTGGGTTAATCTTTTAAATTACCAATTAAAACCGTTTTCTATTGACCTGCTTTTATGCCGGGCTTTGATTTATTCTATTTTATTTGACTTTTTATAAACTTTTTTCGATTCAATTTCATTCGATTATTTTAGCATTCTATTTCTGTTTCTTCATTCTATTCTAATTTCTGTTAAATGTCTTGTTGAAGCCCATTCAGTAGGCTATTGTGATTTCACTGTGTCAAAGCACTTT
>JAOEHI010031921.1:0-24208 GCA_025447815.1 Percopsis transmontana | reverse complement strand
GTGTGTGTGTGTGTGTGTGTGTGTGTGTGTGTGTGTGTGTGTGTGTGTGTGTGTGTGTGTGTGTGTGTGAGACAGCACAGTTGGCTTTGTTGGCTTTCAGGTATTTCATTACAGGGTTCACTTGACCTAATGAATGCTAAATGCTAAACATAAATGACTTATAACGCCATTGAGATTCAAATATAGATGTGTGCAGTTCCATGTTAAATCAACAATCTCAAATAGTTCTGTAAATTAATGTCAGTTCTGCTGCTCATCTCTAATGGAGGTAATACAATAACGACTGAGCCTGCCGATTCATGACAGTTCTGATATTCTGGTGTCTACTGTACATGTGCCACATTCAGAGGAATAAACAGTTCAAAGTGACGCACAGGTAGTGAGGTGTTTGCCTCAAAAAACAGTGTGGTAGTCCACCAGATCATAATATATAAGTAATAAGCGCCTCAATTGGCCGCTGTGCTATCCATACATCAATCTCGGAACCCATTGGCTATATAACCCGATGACAATATACCTCAGGGGGCGAGGGCCAATTCAGGTGTAGCCAGCGGATATCCGAATATCGGATAATGGACATCCGGGCCAATACTTGGAGTTGGAGTTGGAGTTGGCCAATGTGTTCCGCCTCTTTTGCTCTCCACACGGACTGTTTTACCTGCATGCAATCAAAGCCCGCTCAAACATGATTGGTCAATACTACTCGGACTTCAAACGGAAACCAGGAAGCTTCCGATACCAAAATCATGTGCAGTTGCCTATAGATTGTGTATTCATATACAGATATCTGTTTATAGAGATTATCTATACACTGTCTGGTTTCAAAGTGACTTACCACTGACTGGGTGTAACCACAATACATTCTGAAAATGTCAAGATTGCAGATTTAAAATAATGTGGTATTTCAAGTTGTGCCCATGGGGAACTGCCCCCTTTTACTATAAACAGGGAGAGCTCATCCGGTGTTCCTACCATCAGCGATGCTACCCTTAAAAGGCCAATACACAACTACTGGGTGTTTCTAGATCCTTGATCTGTGTGTGTGTGTGTATATGGGATGCCTTTCTTATGCAGACAAATGAAGGCTAGATTTTATTGTAAAAAGACTCGCGAACATTTCAGGAGAAATGCGGAGACACACATTCCATAGTGCACACACACGCCCACGCCCACACACACACACAGGCATTTTTTATCTTCGCACTTCTCTGGCAGAACTGATGGATGGAAAGTGTGTCGTCTGTGGAGACTTATAACTCTAGATGCTTCTATGATTAAGACCAGACTGTAGGATAAAGAGTCTAAGAAGGAAAGAAAGAAAGAAAGAAAGAAATAATTTAAAAACACAATCAACCAATTTAAGAAATATAGAAAGAAGCAAAGCACAATAGAAAATATATTGAAAAATGAATAAAGAACCAGCATGTTTAGAACAAACAAAAAATTAGCCAGTGATACAGTTGGCCTCCATGCCAGTCCAACTAGATTTGTTTTCAACCTGCTCATGTTGTAGACTGACTGAACTCCAGTACACTGCTACTACTTACACAAATGTAGCATAACCACAAACTGTGTGTGTGTGTGTGTGTGTGTGTGTATGATTGTACATTTGTGTTTAATTTACAGTGGGAGGGAAGGGGACCTGCTCTGGCTATGGGTAGAGAATCCTGTCATCGCTGGAAGAGGACTGGTCTGCCCCGTTCAGCGCCCTCATCTCCATAATGGCTTCCAGTTGCTCGTAAAGCCAGGAGAAAAACACTGAGCCATGGGAAACCAGGACAGACCAGCAGCCTCCAGCCTCCTCCGATAGCCTGGCTGGCAGACGACGTCCATTATGTGAGGGTCCTCAAAGTGGCTTTATTATAGGACTATAAGATCTATTTGTACTAACAAGACAGGATTTCAAGAACGCTAAAGAGTTAAAGGAGACAAAGCCTATGGTTTTTCATTACTTTTGAATTAGTCCTTAAGGGGTATTTTTTTCTTTTATTGTGAAATTTTTCTATTAAAATCATTTATTTTTAAGCCTGTTTTTTGGCCATAATGGGTCAAGTTAGGATTGTACTATATATTACCACACGCTTATTGTACGACATTACACTTTGTATTAAATTAACAAAATCCTCACTTTTATTCAGCCTCTATTGACTTTCATTGTGTCTCAACTCACAAAAGAACTTTCACACATTACCATGAAATACTCTGACCAGAATTGTACATCTTAAAATAATACATTTGGGAAAATATGGAACCAATGGAGGTGTAAAAATGTTCAATATTCACTTCAACATGGGCCCTGAACGGACCGTTTTTGGTGGCCGTGAGCCAATGGTCATATACAGTATATAAATGAGCCACGGCTCTTATTGGCTCGAGGTGCCACTCAGCTGCCCGGAGGGGCTTCGTGTTAACGTGTGACAGAAATCAAAACAAACATACAGCCACAATGTCACACCTCTTGATTTACACTTTTTACAGCTTCTTAAAGGGGTATCATATACTTTTATGAAGCACCCAAGATCACTGAAGATTATTTTCCTAACATGGGATCTTTAAGAATCATTTGGCATTAGGCCAAAATGTGTACATTTGGCTATTTGCAAGTCAATATCTGATGATATACAGTGACTCCATTAATGAAATCTTAGACAACCAAAGATACTAAGGGACAAACTACAGTATATTTTTCCTAAACGTTTGCATGTGAATATGCCCTTGAAAATAGTCCTGCCACATTATAAAGGCCTTCACAACAGTGGATAGGATCTGTGTGTGTGTATGTGTGTGTGCGCACATATATTGTGTACTGTGTTTTTGTGGTTGTGGGTATAGGTGTGTGTGTGTGTGTGTGTGTGTGTGTGTGTGATTGTATGCATTCCAAAGAGGCACTTAGGTCCTGATCCATGTCAGCAGATTAGTGTTTTATTGGGTGTAGAAACAGGTATGAGGGCCTGCATGGTGCTGTTAGCTAGGGGCACCCATCATGCCAACATAAACACCTTTGAAGCAAATAAGCAATTTCAATTTCCTTGGTGTGCATGTGTGTGTGTGTGTGTGTGTGTGTGTGTGTGTGTGTGTGTGTGTGTGTGTGTGTGTGTGTGTGTGCGCGCGCACCTGTATGTGTAGGCATGTGAGCGTGTGAGTGCCTGCGTAATACGTTTCATAAATAATAACCAAGGGTGAAAAAAACACCTTACATTAACTGTTAAAACAATATAAAAATATGATTACAATATGAATATATCATATAGTTAAAGCAGAATAAGAACTGCTATTAGTGTAAAAAAACATGTTCTCATACCATACTCTACCAAGCCTAAAGCTAAGGAGAATGTCAAAATGTATGTTCTTTATTGATATGACGTATTTTGTACACGTATGTGTATGTGTGCGTGCACACAGAATGATCCAGTATATAGACCATATACAGTACAGACACTGATACAAACACATAAACGCATACATACACACAGACAGACAGGCAGACAGACACCTAAGTCTGTATCCCAGACCCCCCTGTACAACAGCAACACTACAGTGCGGCTGCGCTAGAGAATGCTACCTTTGTGCAGCTATAGCCACTATGCTGCAAACCTCGCTGTGCATATCTGGCTCTATGTACCCAGGCTCAGAGCGAGAGAGAGAGAGAGAGAGAGAGAGAGAGAGAGAGAGAGAGAGAGAGAGAGAGAGAGAGAGAGAGAGAGAGAGAGTGTGTGTCTGAGTACTGGTCTGTTCGGAGCCGGGCTCGTTTGGGCTCAATACAGGCTTTTCATGTATCCTGTTACCGTGGTTACTGTGGAAGGCTGTCACAGCAATAGTAAATTGCGAAATGATAATGATGCATGAAGCCCCGCGAGGCAGCGTGTGTGTGTGTGCGCGTCTGAGAGACGGGCAGATTAAGACAGACAGAGAGAGCCTTTATTTACACGCAATAATTACATATCAATGGCCGACTGTCTGCTGATAGAAATGCAAAGTCAGATTCCATTGTCTTTCCTTTCAAATCAATCTGTTCTCAACTAAGAATGCCATTGGTGATAAGTGACATCATACAAGCGCAGTATGGGAGTGAGTGTGTGTGTGTGTGTGTGTGTGTGTGTGTGTGTGTGTGCGCGCGCTGATCCGTGTAGCAGAGGCATGTTTGATACATGACTTGTTGCTGGCTCACAGACTATTGCGTGTGGCAGGACTCTGTCAAATATCATCGCCAGTGCCTAGACGCCAAACACGCCACCCCTCCCTCCCCAGTGTGTGTGTGTGTGTGCGTGTGTGTGTGTGTGTGTGTGTGCGCATGTGTAACAGAAAAGACAAAAGCGTGACACATTGATAGCAATGAGAAACGAGCTGTATGTGCGAGTGTGTGTGAGCATTCTTTGGGCCTGTCATCACTGACACCAGAGGAACATCTTTGTTTCTGCTGTGCTCAGGTTATCTAATGGGCTCCAGACAGAACAATGAACTCAAAATAGACATCACACACACACACACACACACACACACATTTTCACACACACACACACACATCTTCCGAAACACACACATGCACGCACACACAAACGCGCATGTGCACGTAGACACCACCGTGCGCGGGGCGTGGCTCCTGGCTCCTCTCGTTGGGGGAGACCTAAACGGGTCCGGTGTCTCTTAACTCCCTGTCTTGTTGCTATGGCAACGCCCCAACTCACACCCCATGTGGACTGGGAAACTCCTAATGACCTCCCAAAGCCAAGTACCCTATATCACACACACGCACGCGCACGCGCACGCACACGCACACGCACACACACACACACACACACACACACACACACACACACACACGCCCACGCCCACACACGGCTGTCTGTCCGGAGAGAAAGAGGGGATTTATGGTTATTGTGATAACCTGAGATCCCGTAGTGGTTGCATGTGGCTGAAATAAGATTGTTTTAATAAGGCCCTGATTTAAAGTAGGGCTCCTAGAGGAGTTACAGTACACACACACACACACACACTTGGCACGGCAGCTCCCACCATATCAGTCAGGGACGCTGAGATTATCACAGAGGTATTTATAAAGATCATTTCATTTCAACTGTCTTGAGTTGCCTGTAAAACATGCCATCTCTCATAAGTTATGCCTTTGTGTGTGTGCGTAGTGTGTGTGTGTGTGTGTGTGTGTGTGTGTGTGTGCGTGTGTGGGATTTGACTGTTATTCCCAGAGGGTCAAGTCTCTTTTTGGCTAAACTAAGCAGGCAGCCATGACAAACATTAGTATGTTGAATTATGAACTGTTGGATTGCTGCATACGGCGTCTCTGCCTGCTGTGTGTGTGTGTGTGCGTGTGTGTGTGCGTGCTCGCGTGCGTGTGGGTGCAAATAAAAGTGTAAGTACGTGCGCGACTGCGCGGGGGGTGCTTTTTATTAATATTTCTGTCTGTCAAGTTATAATAGTAAAGTGTATTCAGTAATAATACCCACAGATCTAAATTTCATTTTAGAAGACCAATAAAAGCGTGCTCTGGAGGCACTAGCACAGGCTAACATAGTCCAGGATAGTCAGTCGTCCAGTGTAAAACTACCTCACGTTATCAAGAGTAACTAATTTTCATGTGCTCTCTTTTGAGGTGTAACAGTTTCCTAATAATTTTTGAAATAATGTAATGTAATGTAAAAATGTCATATCAATTGATATATATTTCATACATTTCCTTTGCAGAGTGAATTGAGCCAGACACACATCAAAAATTTGTGAAGGAAAATACAATTAAAATAAAGAAAACAATATATTATGATATAACATAATAATCATTTAATTAATTTAAGAGTGTAAAAATACCTGATACATACATACTGCAGCATTATTTGGCCAAATGTCTCATGTTTCATGTATTTCACAGAAAGACAGAGTATGTTATTTCTCACACTCCTACATCTAAATGTCCTTGTGGTGAAGCTAGTCCATATCTCCCCAGAAGTTTCCTCCCTTCTTTTAATACATTTGCAGTCTCGTCAATGGAAAAGCAAAAGTTTGTTAAAGGTGCTAACCTGACATATTAATGTCTGGCACGTGACCTCATTCAGGAGGATAAGAACTATAAACCAGTGTTATCGCCTTGCTGGCAGAGGAAACTTAATGTGATATGTCAAAGTGACACGAGAGGGAAGAAATGCATGGCCGTTCCTGGCAGAGACACAGGGAGTTTTTTAGATGTGTTTAATGGAATGGTGGTAATGATGTTTATTGGAACATTTTATAAAAAAGATTTTGACAACAGCATAAGATGGATGGCCTGAAAAGAATGACCATACATCAAAGATTATTATGTTTTATATGTAACATTTAGTGATTTATTTTAACTGAACGACAACAGTTACAAGAAAACAGTTACAAGAACCTCCTCGAACTACATTTTTAGAACAGCATTTTGTGGGCATGACAGACCACAAACAATCACTTTGTTTTTCATCAGTCACCCTGACAAATAGCGTTATCCAATACAAAACGCAACTCCTCCCCCCAAACTAATTATTCAGTTCAACACTGTTTCAAGTTCACTGAAAGTAACAAAGTGCAAAATGCGTACTGAATAGGCTAACTTTAGAAAAACGTGTTTTTCTAAGGTTTAAGACACTTTATGAGAAACTGCTTTGAAATGTTTATATACCAGCAACCACTCAAGATTATAAGATGTTTTTTCTATATCTGTAACCCCATTTCTACTCTGGTTCAGGAATGAAAGAGTTCAGGAACAGGGACCACATGGATCCTGGGACAGGCATGTTGCTGCCACCGGTTACGAGATGTAATTTCAGGACACGACAAATTTACAAAACAAAGCAAACAGAAAGTAGACGCCATTGTTTTGCTTACCTCTCACAAGTCAATATTTAAAAATGGGTCAGGTTGGTGATTGTGACAAATATTGTGTTTGACCAGTTGCATGCTTCACACAAATACCAAAAGCTAAAATGGTTCACCAAAATCGTCCTGGGACAAAAAATACATTCCTAGCTCCTGGAAAAGGCACTTCTGGTGGAAAAGGGGCCTATATTGTCCACTTACCTATATTGACCTACCTTTCCCTCTCTCTATTCTGCTTTCTCCTCATCTCTCTCTTGCTCTCTGTCTCCATGGTGATATGTTGAGAGCTCTGATGGATGGGAGGTGTGTATGAATGCCTGTCTTTATTGAAGGTGGAGGACACATTGTTGGGACATTTTACATGCATCTTGCTCAAGGATGCTTACAGGTAAGCCGACTCTGGGGCTCGAACCCACAACCTTCCGGCTGGGAGTCCAACACCTAGACCACTAGACTATCCTGCCCCCATGGACATGACTTAGACCGTGACCCTGTGACCCCATATCACACGCACACGCACGTACATACACATACACCTTTATACACACGCAAACACACACAATTTGAGGTAATTTCATAGTCAGTGTGTCCTGGTCTCACACACACACACACACACACACACACAAACTAATTTGTCACAGTCCTGACAACATGTTTGCTGGTTGGGTCCCTACTAGTTAGACTGAAAGCTCTTGATAAGTTTGACTTAAATGATGTCAATTAAATAACAGTTTGTTTGGTTACCATCTGATCTATAAGAAAAAACAAACTGGATAAAAAACGAAGAATCATTTATAGAATAATTTATATCTCACAATATCCAGCTTTATATAATTTGTCTCTTTTTCAGTACAGAGACAAACTGCCACATGGGCGGCAATGGCAGACATTGAAGTTATTGCAACTTTCTTGCTAATGGCAACATACTTAAAAAAATCTACTGCAATGGTCTATATTCGAACAGATCCCATCACCAAGTCGTGCACAATCATTCCATGCCCATGAAGCATCTAAGCAAGGAAGAACCTTCGGGCAAACAGTTCCTTTAATGGTAACCTGCTATACACTCTGATCAAAATGTTTTGCTGTAGTTGCAGAAACCACTTTAAGCATAGCTTTTGTCAACCAGAGCTGTGATCCTTACTGTAGTAACTCTCTTCCTGATACATCAACCACTTCCTGTTCGGCTATATTTCCCGCCACAGTACAAAGACAATTGTATTGGCAAATAGAAAGGGTTTCATGTTGTTCAGTGGGGCTTGGGAGTAATGATTATAATACTTTACCAGAAATAAGTTATCTTAAGCTGCTTTAATTAGAATTGTGACCCAGACACAACATAGAGGATATTGGACCCAACCGGTGATGCATGTCAGATGTAGGTGGGGTGTATGGTCAAGTCAAACTGTTCGAGGCATGTCCAGTGTGTTAGACAGACTAGTTGGGGGGTGTGGGTTGTGATAGTGAGAGTGAGACAGGCCACCCCCTATAAACCCTCCTTTATTAGGCAGCAGGACACAACCTGTTTCCCCCGAGACCCTCTATGAATGAACCACTCAGTCTGGTGGGGCTGCGAGTGTGTGTATGGGGGAGGGTACACACACACACCCACACACACACAACACACACCCGTGTGTGTCGACATGGGGGGTAGGGGTTGGGGGCGGGACCACACGTGTGTGCGTGTGTCTGAGGTAGGGGTTTGTGTGTGGAGGGCGTCACATTGTCATCATTGTTGCCTTAGCAGGAATGGCTGATTTATGAGCTGTTTGCCTGCACTATGTATGAATGTATTTTTCATTCAGGATAAACTACCTCCAATTATATCTGTAGGCCTACTCTTGTACTCTCTGTAGAGTTTGGCAGTGCTCGGCCAGTCATTACTATTAACTGCTAACATTCTGCTACTGGTTTATACCTCACATTTGAGTTGAAGCTCAATTCATCAATTTAATTTTGACTGGACAATTTTAGCGACCATTAATGGAAGGTTAAGGCTCCATGTAAACACATTATGTTATGTATGCGAGGGAGTCTCTCAAAGCTAGCATGTCAGTCACACTAGCATGTAGTCAATCATCCAAAAGATTGCACTCTGACTCTCTCTCCTAAACACACACACACACAGCCCCTCCAACTCCCCCCCCCCCCAAATAAACAATCTTGGTCAACCACGGCGTGCCAAGGTATTTGCGCTAAACGCCGGGAAATGGAATTCCAGCGTATTGCTCCTCGGACCGACATTCCTATTGACGCTTTAGACTGCAGCCCTTCAGCTCCTTACTGCAGAAACTCATCCTCATGCGAGGGACATGCCTTGTGGGACAGTGACACATCCTACCAGCATAAGATGCACATTATTCTGTGAGTCACTGGGCCATTGGTCTCTCCTCCTCAGTGATGTCGTATGTTGCTGTGGGCTGGATCCTCCAGCTCTATACAGTGGGCTTTCTAGCAGGGGCCGTGACAGTGACTGTCTGTGGGGATGGATGCCAGTGGATTCTATTCTTTTGGATTGATGAGTGGGAAACAATCACCAACCACGTTTCAGAAGAAACTTAAACAGAAGTGAACCCAGAAGCACGACTCAGAGACAGAAGTGACTTAAAAAGCAAGTTCAGTTTATAGAAGTAGTCAGGCAGGCAGGGTCACAATACCAGGTAAGCAGTCCAAGAGAAGGCAAACAAATCCAAATCCGGTAAGCAGAAGACGGGTCCGGGGAACAGGCAAAGAAGGTTCTAGATAGAATAATCAAACTAAGCTATGGTACGCTGGAATGCTAGGCTGGAGACTCTAGACAATCTGGCAAGGAACTAGTGCAACAGGCTGATGAGGATGATGAGCTGAATGTGAGAAGCTAGGCGGGGACAACCAGGTGAAGGAAGTGAGGGGAGATCAAGCAGGAGGGGGAACTGGAGTCTGAAATGACAGGAGAGTTAGTGAACTAGAACAAAATAACATGACCAACTAAAATAATGTTTTAAGAGCTGGAGAGATTCGTGACACCCGCAGATCCTTTGCTTTAAACCTGGCCTATCTCTCATTATTGCCCATATTAATTGACATGGCTGAAACACTGCCAACAGTCACACAAGCTAAATTGAGTAAATGCACAATAGCTCTTTAAAAACTTAAATAAAAAATAGTGTCAGATATTGTCAGATGTATTGTCTCCAAAATGTTTGTTAATTTTCAAAATCAAAGAAAGACCAATACAAATAACTTTAATGGAATTTGA
This sequence comes from Percopsis transmontana, assembly GCA_025447815.1. NCBI lineage: Eukaryota > Metazoa > Chordata > Actinopteri > Percopsiformes > Percopsidae > Percopsis > Percopsis transmontana. The sequence goes on along the minus strand of JAOEHI010031921.1, from coordinate 14,127 downwards.
AGGGCTTAGTGTGCTTTATATTTAGGTATTCGTAAAGGTGCAATAGATCGTATATTGTTGGAGACATGCGGTAGGCACAATAACATCTCAATCCAATTAAAAATGCATTTAATTTGAACGTGGCAGTACCTAACAAGTCCTGAAATTACCCTGTTCTTTCCACCATATGTTAAAGTCATACCAAAATTAAATTACGTGCTTATTACATTATAGTACATTTCATTCTGGGCTGCTATAAACATGGACTGGGAAAAGTAATTGCTACATTTCTTACAGTGTCCCACTCATCTAAGTGGTGCTGCTACAATCTTAAAAAAATTACCAACACACACACACACACACACACACACACTCACACAGGAGGCACTAAGAGAGCTATGTGCTCACTTTGGGAGTGTTTCCAATTCAAGTTAGCCTGGAATGAAGATTGACACCCCGGGATTAAAACCAACATTAAAATTACAGTTAACCAGCAGCTGTAGACACACACGCACACACATACAGACTTACAGTGTTTCTCTGCTGCTTAGACATTGAACCATTGAGAGCAAGTGATATGATCAAAATGTTCTAGTGTTCCTCGAGAGAATGTGTGTGTGTGTTTCGATTATAGATGAACGGGTTCATTAAAATCCGTTTATTTAGTGTTAGCAAATATATAGTTCTAATTCCCACAATACTTGTGGTGGGCACAAGCAATGAAGGATTTTTTGGGGTGCGTCGAAAGGTCAATAAGTTTGAAAACCACTGAGTTAGTCAGTTTTTAGTCAAGTTCGTCAAGTTCGTAGGCCAAACATTTACCTGCCAGCAAGCAACTCTGTGCTGTATGTTTTGTATTTGGATTTATATTGATTTGTCCCACCTTACTTACCATAGAAAGGGGCACACTATATACGTGTAAGAATGCAACATTTATGTAACCCAAGCATGGAAGTTAGCACGTTGCTCACCTGAGCTCCGTCTGTGGTCTGATCATTCAATTTTTATACAGAGGATTAAGAAATCTCTAAGGATGTAACAAAGTTGGCGACGAGTGCGTCTGCATCTGCGTTCTTCTTCGGTGCGGAAGAAAGTCTGGTTTTACATGTTGTATCCGCGTTCAGTAATATTTGAGTGCACGCTAGCTTACTAATATGCAAATTAAATGTAGCTAACCACTTTTTTGACGGGAGGAAAAAGTTAAAGGACATTTATTCATGCATCAAAGGTAATGTCAGTGTCTGGTAACCAGACTTAGAGGAAGATGGCTGGAATTATTGGTAGCATTGGACTTTGTGAAGAGAATGCAGAGCAATATAGCCAGTAGGACAATTATATGAAATTTTCTCAAGAGCAATTCCTGAGGGGGACACCAAAAGTAGTCCACATAGCCTACGTTGTAATATGTTACATGTAAATTGAGGAACCATAATTACTACTACTGGATAATTTATAGGTAATTAACTGATAGTCCCAACTTTAAACATTTTAAAAAAATTAAAAAATTATAATACTACTACTAATAATAGTTATAGCAGTGTTCCTTATCAGTCCAGTATGTATGCAGGTATAGTGTTTGTATTTACAACCAGCAATACCAAGAAAGGCCAATAGGTGGCAATGACAATTCCGTTTCTTTGTGTTTTTTTTGCTATGTCAGTTTACTCTAAGATTTAATGCAGTGAAAATGAAGACTGGTGACGATTATAAATGTGTTTTATTGTATTGTATTGCATTGTATTTATTGTAATGTCTAACATATTCTTTGTTTGAACTACTTACTGGAGGTCAGCCAGATCGACGATTCCCACACACGCACCTGCATAATGTGCCACCATTGTGAGCCAAAGGGCGGGGGGTCGCAATCTTTTAAAACTTAATTAAATGTGTGCTATTAAGAGTCGATAATAAGCAAAAGTGCTTTCATTGCGTGTTATTAATATTTTTGAAATTACATAGTTATGTTTACAGCGATATATTGGTGGGGGGGACAAATCATATTTTTCCCATGATGGGGGTGTCGTGTCCTCAACAGATGCTCAACAGTTGAGTGCACCTGGAAAAGTGCACCACTGAGAAACACAACCAAGGACCATGTTTTTGGTGTGGGACACCTAGCCTCAACATGCTGGACATGTACTGTCGCATTTGTGGTAAAAAAGGCCATATTGAAGTGTCTGCATAAATAGGAAAAGTGCGGATAAAATGTCATGAATTGAGGGCAGAAAAAGGACAGTTGTCACGGTGCGAGGGTGGCGAGTGCAGGTGCAGAGGAAAAAACAGATGCTGACGAAGTCACTCAAAGACGTAGGTTTAATGACAACAGGCAGGTATATCCAAAAATAGCGAAACACAGCGTGATAGCGTGGTGAAGAACAATCACAGACAACTCCTCATCACCCACTCCCCGGCTTTATAGGCTAGGGGAATGCAGTGATGAGGAGATGCGGCACAGGTGTGCGTAATTGGGGTGCGCTGGGTGAATGGACGGTCACAGGCCGGTGGTTCAAACAGTTTGAAAAAAGAAACATGTTTGCTCTGTTGAACACAACCAGTGCAAACTGACAGGGGGAGGACCTATTACATGTACTCACAGTTAAAGGGGGATCACATGGCTACTGGGTGTCACCTTTACTGGAGGAGTAACTGGTAGCTGGAGATAGACATTGGGGCGGCAGTATCTATTGTGTCAGACACTATCTACAAGAAAACATTTTCCACTTCAACATTCTAAACTAGTTTTGAAGACCTACACAGGTGTACACGTGTACCTTTGAAAGGCCTTACTGAGGTCACAGTCTCCATAAGTTTCATCAGCATCTATTTGGAAGGAACTTCAGTCTTCAGATCACCGCCCTCTGAAGACAATTTTCGGTCTGCATACTGGTATTCCTCCATTGGCAGCTAGTACGATGCAGAGGTGGGCGTTTTTGTTGTCTGCACACTACTACGACATTCAAGGAAGTTTGAACTGCACGGAAATGCAGGTTAACTATCTTCTACTTTCAGCAGGTGGAAAGTGCACCTGTCACCGCTACACAGGTTAGGCGAGCCACGAGAAACAATCCTGTGGTGGCGTCAGTGATGGGCATCATTGGCAAAGGCAATGATGTGGTGACACAGACCTCAAACCATATCTGTTCTGGCGTCATAAGCTGCCGGTGCAGTCTAGTTGTTTGCCTTGGGGCAGGAAAGTGGTGATTCTGCCATTAGTCAAGAAACCAGTGTTGCAGCAACTCCACACAGGGCGCTGTGGAATCGTTCGGATGAAGAAAATGGCAAGGAGCTACGTCTGATGGCCTGCTGTGTATCAGAGCTGCACTACACCATCCTTCCAAAAAGTGACTTGCATAACGGTTTATGCAGACCATGAAACATGCTCTGAAAGCATCAGTGCCAAGGTACGCTTCACTAGTGCCTACACAGTTTCCTATTGTCACACACGCCACAAGCGACCACTAAGAAATCGCCTGCTGGTATGCTGGTGAAGAGAGATTTACGTACCCACTTCAACCTGCTGAAACCGCCAACAGTGAAATATGTGGTACAGCATCAGCAGTACAAGCAGATCAAACGACGTTAAAGACAGAGTCTTTGGTCCCGGAGATCCTGTACTAGCCCGGAACCACAGCAGAGGCGCTAAATGGGTTCCAGCTTCCGTCATGGCACAGACTGGTTCCGTGTCCTATACTGGAAACTTCTAGGAAGTGTTACTGCACCTGCTGAACCACAGACATACAGCCAATCCAGATATGCTGCAGGTGTTCGAGTGTTCAACCACAGAGAGTTTCATCATGATCTAATGAAGACATTTTGACACAGACGTCTCAATCTCCTACACATGTGTCGACGCCATCGCTGCCTCTTGTGAGAGATATTGTAGGTACCCAGCTAAAGAATGCCAGCCTACTAAACGTCTGAAAATATAATTTATTATTATTCATTATTATTATGAAACTACTATTATTGGTTGGATATTATAGTGTCACTAGCAAAGCGTATAATGGTTTAAGGGCATGTATATACACCACTAATGAGTTAAAAAAAAAGACTTTTCTCACTAATAAAACACACACACAGAGACATAATACAACCCCACGGACCACAGGGCAAGAAAGAGCATCAGTCAAATTAATGCTGAGCTGTTGAAAACCTATCCCTGTTTTTACACATTCATGGGCAAAAACACACACACACACACACACAGATTCACTTTAGCACAGAAAATATCCAATTGACATTATAGTAAGATAGACAAATGTTTTTAGGGGGGATATCATTTTACAAACTTTTAAAATAATATTTCAAATTACATACAGTATTTCTAATGTTGTTCCAATGCTGTTCATGGTTGAGAAAACATTTGAGAACCGCTTTAAGAGATTCTACCATTTTCCATGACTGTGACGTTATCAAATCCCTTTTACTGTCTGATGACAGCAGGGATGTCTATTTTAGCTGTCAGTGCCATGACAGTCCAACAACAACACTGTATGATGTTTTGATTTATTTCGCAGACGATATAAAAATATGTTGTTTGGATGAAAATGTGTGACGTGTGTCGCTTAGTCCCACCTCTCTAGAGTGCAAGCTTAAGCCTGTGCCTGTACATGGCTCATTTATCAATGTGAGCCATCTATCTGCAATTAGTTTGGTTACTAATAGGTGTTAGCACTCACATGAACCCCATATTACAACACTGGCTAACAAATACGGTATGTTTCCTATTACTGAGCTGTTGATCTATGGGCCTGATAGAGCAGTGTGTGTGTGTGTGTGTCAGGGTGTGTGTGTGTGTGTGTGTGTGTGTGTGCGCGCGTACGTCCAGAGGTTAACAGGCTGTGGTCTCAGCATGCAGAGCCAGATCTCTTGGGTTTGGCACTGAAATTGATAAACACAGGATATGCAGCACACATAGTGTGTGACTGTGAGTGTGTGTGCGTGTGTGTGTGCGTAGGTGTGCGTGTGTGTTTGGCTCCACAACAGTGCAGGGCAAACAGCAGCTATGCTAATATCATCCATACGCGTATCCTACTGAGCTACATATGAGCAGTGTTTTCTCAGCTGTTGCGGGCTGTAGTCTGAACACTACCCATAATGCTGCCACTGAATACAGGCCTGTTGCTATACACAGAAGAACACTTGAAAACGTAGCCAAGGGACGACAGTACAGTTAGCTAACTATCGCTGGATTAGCTGTGTTCTTGCTCTACAATGTCATTTTTACCAAGGGCTGGTGCTTGTTTGGGGGGGGGGGGGGTGATATACATTTTGAATAATATAATATACATTATTATATAAAAAAAATATACATTATTATATATTATTATTAGTATTATTATTCAAGTAGTATTATCTTTGATAAAATGGTTTGTGTGTGACTACATTTGATAAGCAAAAGTAAGTTAATAGCCTACTGAACATTAAATCTGATATTATATTACTGACTACTGCTATATAACATACAAAGCAGTATGAAATACAGTAGGCTCTTGAATGGACATCAAAGCGTGTCTCCCATCAGCCACCTGCAAGACTCTGAGAAACAAGCCCATAACCTAGCATGACTCTAACAGGGGAATTCCATGCAGGATTGTTTCTGTAGAATCTGCCGCCTCCACAGCTTGCCTCTGTAATTGAATTAGGAAGTGGCAGGATTCTAAAGAGCTGCAGAGAGGGTTATAAGTAAACAGACATGGCCTTTTAATCCCACTGCTGTTTGAAGTGCATAAATCCCACTGGCCCTTTATGAGGTGTACTTCACTCGGTGTTGCCTTGCGTCAGATTGGGTTTCACAAGGGGGATTAGTTAGTTTATTTTAGAAAAAGGCAATGAAGATAGAGGCTGATGAGAAAGAGAGAAAATGAGAGGCTGAGAAAAGAGTCACGCAGTATTCAAAAGAGACGGAGAACGGAGAGGAGGGTTAGTCTAAGTGGCTAGTAACAGTTTGTTTGGGTATTCATGGGCTCCCAGGGGCCGGGGTCAGACCTAATGCTGGGAATCTCTCCCCAAAGACACTCCGCAAGACATGAGTGTGAACCAACATTAACCACCTTAATGCTAACAGTCAGTAATGCATGTAAAATTGAAACCATACCACATACTATTTGTTTGCCTAGAACTTCGGATTTCCATCAGATTTCCCCTTCAACCAAAGAAGAAAGAATAAATAAGTGTGATCAGCATGTTCTATGATTGATTTTACAGTGTGTATAAATATATATATATATATATATATATATATATATACAGTATATACTGTATATATATTCCGGCGCGTCATAACATCGATTGCGTCGAAATGGGCGTGGGGGCACAGTAGATGGTGTGTCAGTCAAAATCAGGTGGCGCAGTGACAGTTTGGTGTCAAATAAAAACAAACATTGTGCTAGCCTCTCTGCCTGGTCAGACCACGTCTTCGCACAGATGAAGGCGTTGTGTGGTAGTTTCCGGGCTTTAGGCGAAGATGCACTAAGCATCAAAGTAAAGGAGTCGGAGAATAATGGTGGCAGATTTAGCTTGGGTCCTATAACTTGTTTATTTGAAAATTTAATATGTTCTTATGATACAGATATATATGAGTATTGAACTTGAAGCACTGCTATTTAGGTAGAAAAAGCTTGCTTAATGGTAGACTTAAACTAAATAGCATGCGATGAATCACAAGTAATTGTTTGACGCTTGATTATGATAGGTGTGTTAAAGCAACATGGACATGGACGCAGACACTCGCATGTAAGCAAGGTTTTAAGATTTGCTTTTTTGTTGTTGTTGTTGTTGAAAGAAACAGGTGAATGAATGAGTTTGTTTTCAGATTGTAAGTAAATACTATAGAATTTAATTGACACATTCACTGATATCAACTTAAGCAGAGAATATCCCTCGCCACAGAAAGCCAAAGCTCTGCTTCCGTTAGTTAAAATAAAGCTCTGTTGTAGCCTGGCAGAATAAACCCTATGTGCTGCAGGATTCTTTTTGTTTTATGCCCTCCACAGTGTGAGGTCCAGAAACTCACCAAAGCACATGGAGGATTAATGATGGAGGACTTGAGCTGCATACCTTTCATTTCACCTTAAACACATACATCTCTACGCGAGTACAGGCGTCACATAAATCAACATGATGAGGGGATGAAATCACAAAAATACACCAACAGAAATACAGTGTATGCAGGGCTGCCTTCAGAAAAACTGAATCATAGATTTGACTTATGTAGACAATCTACAGGCATACTGTACATACTTGAGCAAAGACAAATAAATACATACATTCACATACATACGCACGCACACGCACACGCACACGCACACTCACACTCACACTCACACTCACACACCTCTGAGAGCATTTACATGATGTAATGCCTTTGAGATGCAGTGTCAGCCAGTGAAGCTAGATGGCAGTGTATTCAAAAAGCTGGCGCCAGAAGAACAGGGGCAGTGTGCCATGCCACTGATACCAGCAGCTCGATTCCTAAGGTTTTAATTTGAATTAACTTGATCTCTATGGGCAATTGTTCAATGAAGCATCCACGAGCAACATTATGATCTGATTCATGTTGTTTGCAGAATGTACTGCACGCTGTATGGAGAAGCATTCTACATATGATTGTGAAAATGCAACTCAGATTTGAGCAATTCATTGATTTTCATTTGAAACAATATTTTGAGCAACATTTGAGACCCCATGTATTGGGATATTGGTTGAAAGAACCTTGTATATATATTCTAATCGCATTTACGTTTTCTTCCAAATTCCTGAAAAGTTGGCCTTTCTGCGATACGAGGTCTAACCCAACAGCTCTGATATGTAACTTGCCTGTCTGTTTTTTATTAGTGCTGCACCATGTAATGTGCTGTGATACGCTTTCTGTGCCTGTTCCTAGTATCAATCTTCAGAGGGGCGCTCCACTACACAGAAAGGCCCTACCACATAGAAAATATTTCCATTTGTCATAGGAGATCATCCAGTTCTGTCTTCTCCATGTAATTGCGGCGAATTAAATAGAACTAGCAGATCAATTGGGGGCCAGCGCTCTAAGCCTTTCTGACAGGGAGGGAAAAGATTATGTGAGGCAGAAAAGTGTGTGTATGTGTGTGTGGGGTGGGGTGGGTGTGTGTTGGGGGAATACTAGGTCGGCCCTCAGGGCTCTATGAGGTTTTGGGGCCACTCAACGGGGCCTGCTGAAGGCTCAGAGCACTGCACACTCAGCCTGTGTGGTTGTGAGGTCGGCCTTGCTGCCGCGCTTGGCTGCCATGTAGCAGTGCTCGAGGCCGCCAAGCCAAACAGCCCTATTCTACCCTCACACACACACACACACACACACACACACACACACACACACACACACACACACTGCTCGGGGTCTTAATTTAGACTTTATTTTGATTTCCCCGCAATCTGCAAATGTTGGGCTACAGCTGTCTGTCTGTTGTCTGTCTGTCAGTCTCACTACCTGTCTGTGTCAAACTGTGTGCCTGTCTCTTCTCTTTACTGTGTCTGTCTCTACCTGTGTGTCTTTTGTCTGCCTCTAGTGTGGTTTCTATCCATCTGTTTTTATGCACATTCTGAAAAAGGAATGGGGAAAAAAGCCTAAATTACACAAAAGTGTTTACATTGCTTAAAAATAATTGTGATGGTAATTTAGTGTCTGTCTAATCTGTCTGTCGGTGTGCATGCTTGTCTGTGTCTCTATGCTAAATTCCAGAATACTCTTTATGTCTGTTGTTGGTGAAATATAAAGCTCTGTCTCTCACTGTGCCAGGGAAGGAGCAAAGGAATGAATTTAATAAATTGATTTAATTGACTGACTGTCAATTTTTGTGTCTGTCTGTCTGTCTGTCTGTCTGTCTGTCTTTTATCTTGTTGTTTCTCATATAATAATAATAATAATAATAATAATAATCGTCCTGCGGTGCGCTTGTGTTGTGTATTTTTACATGCACTGTGCCAGAAGTGGCATCAGCCAGGGGTGACCTATAAGACAAACACTCCAGATAACACAGCTGACACACACACATATATAACAATGCAAACGCAGTACGTACACACGCACACACACACCCACACACACACGTACGCGTTACACATGTACACGCACTCCCACATAAATGCACGCATACAAACATATTCAAAGCATGCATAGACACAAATACACACATACTGTAAGACAACTGTGCGCGCATACACGTCACTCAGACACACACAAAGACACACAAACACACACACATGGGAGAATGTGTGTGTGTGTGTCACTCATTAAGGGGTGATAAATCACAGAGCCAGGGCCAGAAAGCGATCATTCTCCGACTGTTTAAACACTTCTCCCAGCCTGGCTTATGACCAGAGGCCAGTGATATAACCCTCCAGCACAAGAGTGAAGATGATCCCATAGATTATGTTACCTCTGCCAGGGCCCCAGGGCAACACAGGCCAGGTGATTACATGTAGTGGAAAATTCCCATTTAGAGCAGAACTGTAATACATTCCCTCATGTTAGGTTTACTCTATATTCCATAGGAATGTAAATACACCTACATTCTGTTTCAGCCCTAACGCACACGCACACACGCACACACACACACACACACACACACCTTGTTTTAATCACCCCCTCTCAGATGTGCAGGAGATCTAAAATAGGATCCTTAAAAGTGCTGTCAAACGTTGGACAGTTTAATTTGAATTGCACACAGCTGTATTTCAGTCCGTCTAAATACAATTTAAGCATTTCTAAAACTAAAGTGGAGGTGTGTAATGGTGTGTAATGTTGGCCACAAGGGGCAAGGCTGATCCTGTGTGGGCCCCTGTAAAGGTGCTAAGCGTGGAATATTAGTCTGAAAACACTCCGTTCAACGCAGTTTGCTATATAAGTGTGGCTGATAGGTGTCAATCAATCATTTACAGGTGATTGGATCACCGTGTACCAATCAGAACATGATGATTTTGGGGGGAAGGTGGGGAAGCTCCATCCACAAACCATATGTGTGTGTGTGTGTGTGTGTGTGTGTGTGTGTGTGTGTGTGTGTGTGTGTGTGTGTGCGCATGTGCATGCGTGTTCATTCTATCACCCAGTAACAGTCTAAAATCTGCTACTGTAATCCACTTCCTGTTTCCTGTTCTCTGCCGTGCACAGCTGTTGGCCCAAGTTTCCGTGGGAGGGCATCGTGTCTGTAGACTTTCCGTAGGCCTCTTCCCATGAGCTGCAACAGCCAAGCCCTTATCTGAGAACGTGGCGCGGCACTGCTCTCACGCGACGAGCGATTCCGGAACACCCAGGAAACAGCCACACCCCATGGAACATACAGGTAGTGCTATGAGACCACACGTTAATCGGACAGAATAGATAACAAATTCCGAGGTGACATATATACAGACTCAACATTTGATTTGCAATGTTGATGTTTCTGAAAGTAAATTATGGTCTTAATTAACTAATAGAGAAATTGCTCCATCCTCCAAAAAAACACACTTGTGTTGTTTCTGAGGTTTCAGGCCTGGGAATGGAACTGACAGATGCAAAGGGAACACCCAGAGCCGCCCAACACACCGATAAAACACGCTCGGACTCCCGTGGGAAAATATCACCATTGAGCGAGACTACTGTAAAACAGAGTAGGGATCATTCAGACGTCTTCGAGGTCTAGAAAGCACTTGTGAATCACACAGTGACAGAGAAAGAAGCGATTGAAAGCGAAACAGAGAGCTGGGCATGAGACCTACCGCTAAATCACACGTCCATAATCTCGTAGCTACCGCTGCTATGAAGCGTACCATTTCTAAGCTGTTCACATCACTTTCCACTGTCAGCCAGGATATTACTCACTCTATCAACATTCTTGTGTGTGTGTGTTTTATGGCAGGGTACCTGCTGGAGTGACACTGGTTTCCCTGAAAGGAAGTGATGCATTAATATAGAGGAAATGGAGCGGCAGTTGCATGTCAGAGAACCGGAAAGTGTGTGACCTCACAGGGGTTTCCATGTGTGTGTGCGTGTGTTGTATTTTTTTGCAGGGTGTCGCTTACTGAGAAGTTAAAATATAATTCCACCAATATATGAATCCTAAAATAAGTCTGATCATTTAAAATTTGACAGTAAATCAATCTAAATAATCTCCTGCTTCTAGAACATTCTGGAAAGATAAATTGACACAAAGGAAATAAACATAATACAGTAGCATATTCTTGTCATGTGTATTAAGATGTCATTTTATACACAATATTACTTATAGATTATTTTTTTGGCAGTGTCAGTTTTAGTCAAAACATGTAGCCTGTATATACAAGAGATATGTTGGTTTCATTAGTCTGAAGGCTACAGATTCCTGGGCCGCTGTGTTTGTTGTTGAGTCTTTATGGCGTGGTGTTAGTGTGGAGAGATGAGATATCATTATTATTACGAGTGACCCCAAATAGTTGACTATTCGACCTTCTATCCTGAGTCTGATTCGACTGACAATCCGACAGTTGAATACAATTACATTTAGGTAATTTAGCAGACACTTTTATCCAAATCGACTTTATTACAAGGTGCGAATAGTCGCAAAATTAATGTTAATAAAAATGTGAAAATTACTAATATGCTAAGATTTAATCAATCTTTGTGTGCATGAATAAATAACCATGGCAGAGACATTCAATTGGTTGAACCAATCATAACAAACCATTGATGTCACATGACAATAACACATCATTATTTAAATACTGTAGCAGCCGGTAAACGTTTTGATAAAGGCCACAAAGTCTACAGAATTAAAAAAACATATGGGAAAGTATCGCTGCAAACCTCTGGTATGAATAAATTAATTTAACATTTAACCATTTTATTAACGTCATCGAGCATTACAAGGCATGATACTAGCCCACACCAACAAAAACATGATTTAACGATCAGTCGACGTAAGGCAACACTTGAAAATCAGATTAGATTATTATATCAGAAAGCTAAATATAATGGTTGGCTATCCTGGCCTCAGTTATTACACATACAATAGTACATCAATAGACAGTAGAAATGTCAAAGCATTCACCAATCTTAAACTATAATTTTGCAAACATCATGAATGCAGTAGTATTACAGTTCCATGGTGTTACAGGTAGCCTACTATGAGGAGTTTAGCGGAGGCAACAGCATTTCCTGGAGAAAAGACTACATTTACGGCGGTGAGAGTGAGGCAGCAAGTGATCCTCGATGTGCATCAGGAGGCACTCTTACAGGTATGTTGTAACTGTCAGTCTCCGTGTCATATGACTTCTGTTGAGCCCTGGAGCCTAAAATACCTGATCATACCTGAACAACGCGGCATGCTCACCACTGCCATGTGTAAAACAAAACGAATGTAACTAGAATGGCACTCAGAGAAATGCCATGAACAAAATGTCAGAACTCTAGGTCAAACTGGGTTAGGGGTTTGGGCTTTCCAATTTAACAGCTTGTTATAGCATCACCATGAGGATGACCTGCACAATATTCTAAACAGTTGATTGCTGACCAAAGGAACTATCAATTCCCACTTAAGATGCATCATGGTGGAACGGTTAAAGTTAAGAGATGAGGAGGAGCGAGAAAGTCAGAGTGAAATAAGGGGGTGAGCAAGGAATGATAATTGAGAAGGAAGTGTCACCTCCTAGATTGGAGCGAAAGAAGAGAAGGAGTTAAACAGACAGACAGGCAAATGAGACTGCTCACTGGAATGGAAAAATGCAGGTAGAAGGAACTCATTCCAAAATTCCATAAATGCTGTCAGTTGTTGAGAGCATGTAGAAACTAGAAAATAGAGGAGAGATACCATTCCAGCCAAGAATGCAATAGTCAGGGAAGAGCTATACAGTGAGACAGATTAGGGGAATGGATTGTCACATCAACGCTACCGAGAAAAGATTTACCGTAGACGTATTGAACCCTAAATGACTCCCCACCTTCAACCATGGGAAGGTAAATGCTTTGGTTAGCACATATAACCACACAAAGTGGAAAGACAATGGAATTCCATTACCAGGGACGACTATGTTGTCAGGTAAAACCATTGTGTAAGTTGTGAAAGTGTGCATGTCTGTTTGCTCAGGTACATTTTCCCAGACATACAAAAGAAGTTCAAATGTCAAAGTTGTGTTTATCCAGGGAAACTAATGATGTGCACAAAAACTATAATATCAGGTCAAGATACCAAAATGCCAAATGCCAAATATCAAATGCAGCCCAACCGACAAAGACATAAACATCTAAAAGCAGGCCGTGGCATGACAAGTCAAAATGGGGTGTATAGGTCAATATCTTTAGCTTGTGTTTCAGGAAGGATTCAAAGCAGACCTAAATGCTTTCATTCGCTCATCTCTCTTCTCGACGCTCTTTAATCCCTGGCAGTTTTTGCTTTTCATCGCTGCTCGGACTTTTACTTGTAAATGGTGAGACAATAGACTCCAGCTGTGTGCCTCTAAAACGCTCTGGAACACCACAAAAGGCCGCAAATGGCTTCAATTAGGCTGTCACATGCTAATAAAGCTAGTTAAAAGAAAGCCAACTATGCAAATCATCATTAGAGGACACTCACCCCCTCAACACACATGCACACGGACACACACACACGCACACACACAAAGTGGTAATAAACACCTAGAAGACACTGCATGTCTGCTTTGGCCAAAACTGACTGTAGAACAATCCAAACACACACACCATGGACATATAAGTGCACATGCATACACATGCAGAAACACGTTTGTGCACGCAGGCCTAAAATGTAAATTGAAACCAACACACAAAAACACATGAAGACCAATCAGCTCACACAATTAGACCAGAATATTTTTCAGAGGGCTACGGCTGGGTCAAATCAATCTCACACAAGCGGGAGGGCTGTTTTTGCTCCGTAACACTCCCCCCCCCTCTCTCTTGATGGTTTCACCCACGTACTGTCTCTGTCATAAAATCTGTAATTGCCGCAATCTGAGCAGACTAAGGCAAAAGCGCTTCACGTTCTCCATTGTCTCATGCAGCCTGGGGGAACGGACGTTCAAGCTAGCTGACAGTTTCCACTGACAAACACCAAGGGCCTACATTTATCATTATCCCCCCACCCCAAAGTAGACACACACTTAAGGCCCCCCCCCCCGGCCGCGCGCCCGCACCCCGTGGGGTGGGGGGGGTGG
>JAOEHI010031910.1:0-24210 GCA_025447815.1 Percopsis transmontana | reverse complement strand
ATGGTGCTATTACATGGAGCAGGTAGGGGTTAGGCATCTTGCTCAAGGATGCTTACAGGTAGGCCAACTCTGGGGCTAGAAACCACGACCTTCCAGGTGGGAGTCCAACAACCAGACCACTAGACCATCCTGCCCCCTTTTCAGACCATTTCCAAGGCATGTGCAGTCTGGTAATTTGCACAATCAAGCGTGAGGACTAGGATAGCCGGTCCACCACTGCCTCTGGTGCAGCCAGATCCCTATCATGAATCTTACATCTAGGGATGTTCATAATTAACCCTTTAACTGTTAACCGACAATAAAAAATTTTACAGATCAATACAAACCGAATAATATTAATACATCAGTTAAAAAGCCTCCTACACGGAATCGCAAAAACGAGTGAAAACGCTGTAGTATGTATGCCAGGGGTGTAACGTTTCCACTAAAATATACAAAACAGCTCAGAACACCACGAGCCTGCGTACAAAGGCAAAACCAAATGTCTTTTGGTTGTCCTCCATGGACAGAAAGGTGGATTTAATATAATACGCATTTATATATATATATAATAAAATGTAAATAGCTATGCAGGAGGTGTGGCCGTGTCATCATCGTTTTCAAAAAGCTCAGTATTCCCCTGTTCACGCGATGATGTAAGGGTTGCGTTTTCAAAAGTCTCCACTCTGGAACGTGTTTTCAAAAGTCTATGTTTTCAGGCCCCAAAAACGCAAGTGTTTTAATGTCGTTGGTTAATGTTGTCGGTTAATGACCCTGTTTTGTGGAAGGCGTAGAGAAATTGACTCCAGTCTGCTTTCCCCCCCTTACGACCTAGTTTCCCTTACGGGCAAACTCTCAGGCCGCTATCCGGCGGAGGTGTTTGGAGCATTGATGGTATGTATGCTGGACGGAGCTACTTTGACGCCACCCATGGCTTTGTGGACTCCCGTTCTGAATCCTCAAATTGAGCATTTCTTCATCGCCATGTTGAAAAGATGGAGCCAGAAATGACCATACAGGATGAAAGGGTGATGCCTGGGGAGGAGCGCAAGGAAATGATTGACGTGACTGCCGAGCAAGCCCGCCTGAACCGGCAACCTGTCGCCACATCTGCACAAGGTAGCCACGCCCTAAAATTTGACCCTGTTTTATCGTCTGTTTCACTCTAATTGGGACTGAATGTATTTCCATTAGAGGTGATGATGGGCACCATACTTAACTTACGTATGGTTCACTTTAATCGCAGATTGCTTGAATGCAGTATTCAATTTAAATAATTGAAGAGAAATGATCTAGTTCTAGCATTACAGCATTACAGCATTTAGCAGACGGTTTTATCAAAAGAGACTTACAATTACAACCAACCAGGCCATTTATATTGTTCTATTACATGGAGCAGGTAGGGGTTAGGCATCTTGCTCAAGGATGCTTACAGGTAGGCCGACTCTGGGGCTCAAACCCACGACCTTACGGCTGGGAGTCCAACACCCAGACCACTAGACTATCCTGTCCCCTGATCTGTTGCGATTTTGTGGGTCAAAGGGTGGTGTTAGGCCTATGCACGTTATGGCACCGTATGCACATCGAATAATTTGTGCTCACAATGCTCATTTTGACTGTGCACTCACCGAAATATTTTAACTTCAAGGAGCACTGTGCTTCCTTGAAGAAAAAGTAAGCGTAGAATCAATGGTTTATGACACACCACTGCAGATGAGAGTGTCATGCTAGCTCGCACTGGTATGCATTTTCTTGTAGAACACAATAGCTCTTTGGGGGACAGTTTCTGACCTGATTTGATTTGTAAATTCCAGGCCCCTGGGTTTTACACATACAGTGACTGCAGGTTGTCATTTTGCAACACAAAGGAGCTCAACAACAGGGACTTTTATGGTGTTTGATTATGCCGTTGACGGTTTGTGGAGTGCGGGAAAGATGCCAACTAGAAACAAACATTGAGCATTTCCTGACAACTTTACAGTAATTTAACTCAGAAAAGACAAATGTTACAAAGGTTACAAAGATCATGTCAAAGAAATGAAAGATATTTAAAATAGTTTTAACAAGCAACGAATGGCATTAACAAATATCCCCAATGGCATTGTAAACAGTTTCCAAGCATACATGCTATGTTTGGTTGGATAAGTTACACCCCAGCTAAATTAACACATTTTACAGCAGCTTGCTAAATGAGAATTTTACTACAAAGCCAGTAAACTGATCAAAAAGGAGAAATTAACTGAGTTTATAACACACGGGAGGTGGCCATTACAGTAGGAAAGACTTGTTGAGGAACAAATGATCCTGGTCGGCAGATAGCTCTGCTATCTGGCCTACAACCACAGGCCATGGTTTCACCAACCCCAGCAGGCTGTGGAGCAGAGCTAGCGGCTAGAGGCCAAGGTGCTAACCAGGTGATTACCCACTACATAAAGATAGCCTTTACATGCATACATGTAAAGAGCATTAGGCATGTGTTGTGTACCAGTGATATTGCCCCTCCTACCTCTTTCTTTGAGATGCCTGTGGGCTTGGTCGCTTAGCCGTAGGTTCTGGGGGATTAAGGTGACGAAAGCGCCGCTTGCGGCATGGTGCCACATCTGTGATGTCATTCAAACTGTCATCCAATAGGCTTGGGCTATGGGATTCTGAAGAAGAACACATTGGTGGTAAACATTTACCAAATTGTATTGGAAGTATAGTTAAAAAAATGTAAATGTTTATTGGCTAAACCGTTTTTAAACGGCCAGTTTTGGCTGGCCACTTCATTATCCACCAGGAGAAATTAAGGAAATAAAAAAATGAATACATGTTTACATCTATGTGACTTCTCACAGGCTATAGTCAATGTCTCACATAGTGCGGCATACACTATGTCTTCAGTCGCCCAGACGGGACTCACCGCGACACCACGTGAAATCTACACCAAACCAGTTTAATGATCATGTAATTATCATGTTTCAGTGACTAGTAGGAGGATGAATAATAGGAGACACTATCTTTTTTAAAGACAATAGGGCAGCGACAGACACATTATTCTGTTGCAGGGATAGAACCTGTCACCTTGGAGCGCTGAGTCACTTTCAATAACTAAATGGACTATTTAACTTTTGCCCTGCATACACCCATGCGGAAATGGACCTGAACCACAAAGTTCCCATTAGAAAACGTACCTCGTCCCTCTCAAATTAAGCTCCCACTATCTGTCTGCACTGGCTGGCAACACACACAGCCATCTGAGTCATTGTCGTGGCAACGAAAACAACATAGGGACCTGCAAGCTTTTCCTCATCAATCGAGTGCACAGCTGAAGATGGAAAAAAAAAAGAGCCCAAAAAGTGAGCACATGTTCTTAGTGTTGGCGAATCGAACAAGCAATAGCAGGCCACGCAGGCCCCAACATGGGTGAGAAGCTGGAAAATCAGACTCGCCAAATGATGAAAGACACAATACCACCTTATTTCTTCTGTTACATATTGGTCCCTGGTCCTGAAATGTAGTCATTTCTCATAGAAACAATGGTGCGGCTTTTGAATTTCTCCAAGATAAACAAAAAACGTTTTCCAGGGCAACGCATAACTGTTAGATGTGTCACACCCAAATCTCTGATGGTCGATATTTAATCAATCTGAAAAGTCTGCACATCCTTCCAAATACTGTATATTCCACAGTTGTCTTGAGTTGTATTCAGAGCTATTTTATTTTTACTACTCATAGAGACCCTCTACTCTGAATTACATAATCTCTGAGTGATGTCATGGTTGGTTCCTGGGCAGGAATAACACCGGTCAAGAGTGGAGTTCTGAAGGACGCATGAAAACATTGCGTTTCCGAGACAACGGGTCCTAAATAACCCCATATATCTGACCTTGTGTGTCAACTGCAAAGTCGCAGACGGACTACAAAACTCTTAGCAAAACACTAAGAACTGCTTCAGGTTGTCAAGAACATAAATAGAATCTAAATAACCTGGGTCCATGGGTAGAAACGGTTTGTATGAAATACCCAAACATACCCTGAAAGGGAGGTGTGACCCCAGGGGCTGAGGAAGGGGGGGCCGGTCCCGCCACTTCATCTTCATCAGTGCTGCCGCCATAGTCATCCTCCTCTTTGGCTGGTGACTGGCTATGTCTTTCTGAGTCATCTTTTTTCTGTTTGTCAGTACACCTACCATAGAGACCAGAGAGGGAAAAAAATAACTCATAAACTCATTTAAATACGGTGTACACACAGTAACTGTAGGGGCACGGATTGAAGGTGTTCCAATGCTAGCTCTGTAATTGTGATTTATTAAAGCAGTTTAAGGGGGCTGTATTGTCTGGTGGGGTCTCGTTTTTATTATATGTACAGTCCTCAATTGTGTTATAGCGCCCCACAGAACCATAAAATGTCTGCCCAAGCTCAAAAGTATGGGAGAAAGTGTGGCACATGATTAGTATTTCAATCTAAACATGAAGACATATTAGGCATTTGCTACAACTACGCAAATGAATCAAATGAATCAGGGACACACATTGAAGCAGAAAAGTATAGTTGTTGGGCAATTATGGCCCACATTAAATACCACAGCTCTTTCATAACAGAGGATATTCAAGTCCTTAGCCCCACCCAACACAAGGTTTTACAGTAGGAATATTGACCCTGAATTTATGTCCAGGTATCAAGAAGTGTGGGAACCCTGCAAATAATATCCACATACCTGGCTTCCTGTAATTTTGCGATAGTTTCCTGTAGGCTGCGTATTTTAGCTTTCTTCTCATTAAGGACCAGGACAAACCGAGAGTACAGCTCTGCCTCCAGGGTCTCCTTACCGCAAACGTAACGCTTCATTCTATGACACACAACAACACACCCTTATGCAGTGGAAAAAGGTATATAGGAACCCGTAAATCAACCTTGCTAACTATCTACTAATTAACCTTTCCTAGTCCCCTCCTGTACCATTAGGCACTAGGCCAGAGGTCAGGGCTGCCAGGAAAACCACAGAGCTTTCGCAGTGCAAACACAGAAATGTAACACCACTATTTTCTAATAAGTGATTGATACTACAGTCTGAGATGGTTCTAAACACAATTAATCATTTATGGTTCGCTGTCCCACAGTAACTGTGTCATTGTGTGCGTGTGTCTTCGCACACACAAAAAGTGTTGTGACGTCTGCATCAGCTGGGTGCCTTTTTAATCTCTTGCGTGTGTACGGATCTCCCACACACATCTGCACCATTAGGATGTCAGTTCATAGCTCAATATGACATACTAGGGATGGTAAGTTTCACCAAATCCCATTGGTGCACCGGCATAAAAGTTCGCGATTGCTGGGCAATTTGAGACGGGCCATTTGACAAGACGCATGCAATTAGTAAAATACGCCGTGCCCGAATCGCACTGCATCGCGATAAGGAGTGAATCTTATAATATCGCATTAGCAGTTGCTTCATATGCATCTTGAATGCATTAGTGGACTCAGTGATGGAGATGCACATCTCTATGACATACGGTCAGTGTTGTGTAATAATGCCAGAATGCAAGGCGGAATGGATTTTGGAGAAATAAAATTTGTATTTGTAGAAGAATGTTGCATCTTTCTGGTGTGTGTGTGTGTGTGTGTAGTGATTTACTTGGAGGCTATGCGTTGATGCTCCCGCCTGAGTCTACTGTTCTCCTCTCTTATGCCCTCAATGGAGTCTTCCGCAGACCTCGTCTTCTGCAGAGTGCGAGTAAGTATCTCTCTTACAACCACCGCAGGCTCTGGGACAGCACTGAGCAACACAGAACCCAGCCTGAACTGGAAAAGTAACATTTAGAAGTCTTGGTTATATTTTGATGCAAAATATTTGCATCAAAATGTTCCCCTGATTTAGATGCAAAATATAACCCAGAAAAATAATTATTTGTGTGTTTGAAAAATAATTTGAAAACATTATGAAAAAAGCAGTCTGGTGTTCTGCTTTTTTCAGATAGCATTTGTTGCTCCCTTTACATTAGTACTTGTAAGATAAGAAATTACTGTTGATTTCATTGTATAGAATAAGATAACTCCATGAAGGCTGAGTGTGGAGTATTTCCAAATCTGTATTTGCACTGTGGCTAATGTCTCCAAGAAGTGCCATTGGGGGGCTGCAGTCCTCTGGAAGCAGAAGTTGTTTCTCATACGTCTAGCCAGCTTTACTAGGAGGCAAGAGCCAGAATGATCACTGAGCCAGTTCCCAAAATAACTGACCCATGGGGTAGGAGCCCCGAGTGTGTTTGTGTGTCTGTGTGTGTGTGTGTGTGTGTGTGTGTGTGTGTGTGTGTTTTTTTTTGTGTAAACACTGTAAAAAAAAATGTTAAAAACCTGTCTGGAGATATTCTTTTTATTTTTTTTAGAAAGTTTGTTTCTCCTCAACCTTTTATCTGTCTTCTTCTATTTCTGCTTAATCCATTGCAAATGTTTTACTCCAGCTATTACTACAGATATGTTGACTTGGTCAAAGCTTAGTGGGGTCGCTATAGGGACGCCTGAGTTTCAAGATGACTCAATGTTCCCCTGACAAAGACAAATTTGACTTCAGGTCTTCTTCCCCACCGATTGTAAATGTACTATTGCTTGGGGTCACTGTTGCTAACAATGGTGCCGATTGGGGTGGCGAATATTCTTTTTTTTTTTTATGGAATGTTTTTCTTTTGGTACAATTCTGTGAGGGATTTCTGTGAAGGCTGAATGTAGCATCTGAACAGCAAATGATTAGCATTGCAATACCAGTACAATAGTCAGGTTTAAAAAGGTAGTTGCACTACTGTTTATCACAATAACATGATTTGATCCTCTAATGTCAAAAATACAACACTGTTTCATGATATGTGGAACAATTGAACGGTTCTAACTGACTAGAGCCAGAGACATTAGAGAAGAGACAGACCCCTTAAAGAATCCTGGGTAGAACTCTATGGGAGAAGTCCGTAACACCAAAGACGGCGGTTGGATGCACATTTCCTGCCCCTCCCCCCAAAGAGCCAATCCTCTGCTTCATAACGGCTGATCGGGAAACCGGGCTCTCCCCCCATTCATTTAGATAGGGTCTTGTTCAATGACTTGCCCAGTGGCCAGACTCTTCTTCCATCTTCTAACTTAAATCCAACTAAAATGTGTAACATACTGTATGTCCATGAGTCAGAATGTTCCCTCTGAACGCACACATACACGCCTGGTATGCCAAACATCTAAGGCAACACCTGTACGTGTGTGTGTGCGTGTGCGTGTGTGTGTGTGTGTGTGTGTGTGTGTGTGTGTATTTTTCTTTACATGGTGCTGTGTTGTGTTGCGTTGCTAACTGTTATGGCTAAATGACCATGCCTTTCATTATGACTCATAAGCTTATGACAGATGAATTACTTTACTAATGCTGAGCAAGAGAAAAACCCGGACGCATATGATGATGCATCCTACTGCACTTCTGTAAATTGTCCATTTAAAACTGTCATTTTTTGAAAAGAGACATATTCATTTCCACTTTTTTTGAAGCCAATATGGTGGGATTCCATTCTGACATTATTTCCATGGCAACAAGCAGACATTTTTGTCAGCATGTATGAGTGAGGGGGTCCATGCCTGTGACCCCTGTTCATCTAATGAACTGAACTGAGAAAATCTGTCATTGGTTTAAAGAAATTCCATCAGTATAGGTCAACCAAAAGCTTTCGTTTTTTAATGGAACAAACAGCTCTGTTAGCAGAGAGGGGATAATAATGTTCCACGGGTAACGTGGCAACAATAAACTGAGCAACCTTGTCGTTAAAAAGACCGCAACTAAATCTGGACCTTCTGTGTTGTGTACACTTTCACTTATCCTATCTACACTGCACACACAATTGCATTCCTTTCCAAAGTTAAAACTGAGTTTCATCAAAGCTCAACATACATATCTAACATTAATTATAATACAATTACCAATTGACAAAGGTATGTTGAAGCTTTAAAGTATCGCATCAGATCCCAATCTTGAATTAATAACCCACAGCTGGTCACCAGAAATGACAGGACAGGACTTCATTGTTCAATAGGCCTGTGAATAGACTATAGATTTATTACCTTTATTTTGTTTTGGTTATTATTCTATTAAGCCTGTTAAATTTCCAACCATTCAGTGGTGAGATAATATTCCAATGGCCATATGGAGGCAGGGTTGAGTTACTATGATAACATCAACATCCCCTGAGCAGGGAAATAGCCAGTCCACACCCGCATTAATCACCTCCCCACTCCAATTAACGGATCAAAACAGCTCTCTGGACATTACAAATATGCAGGTAGATTAAAGAAGTGGGTGTTTCAAACTGCAGTTCATTACTTTGTACATTTGGCACTGGCTACATGCAAAACATCAGCAACATAAACTTTTTCTTAGCTCAAATAGTAGTATACAGTAAAAAGCACAATAGAGAGTAGACAGCTCTTGTCTCTCGTGAATATAACTAAATTTCTCTCGTCTTTTCAAGGCGCTAACCAGCGAAAGCTGTGTCCGTGCTTTCTTCGTCTGAGTAAGATTTGCATTGTGGGTAGCTGTAGGGCTGCTTTGAAACAATTTAAAGGTGTTGGACTCCCAGCCGGAAGGTCATGTAAGGGGACAGGTCGTGCTACCTGTAAGCATCCTTGAGCAAGATGCCTAACCCCTATCTGCTCCATTTAATAGCAGCATGGAAGTGTAACTCGCTTTAGAGAAAAGCGTCCGTTGTAACTGTAAATTGTAAATCTCTATAGTTTGTCATTTCAAGCTATGCTACTCAGGCCTACAGTAGTGTGCCGGAACGTTACAATCTGCGCAACAGACATAAATTGGACAAACACGTAAATAGATCGGGATCTTTATGGTGCCATGGTTGACGATCCAGATCAGTTAAAAAATGCCTGGATCGGCTTCGATCCCGATGTTTGATATCGGATAGGGACATCCCTAGTGTAAACACTATCCGATGGCATAGTGAGAATGCCGAACGCGGTTATGTTGTTGCTGTTACTGACACATAATAAAAATATGAATAAAAAAAGCAAATACAGTGTGGCTGTCCATTTTGGTTTGATTGATGAGTTTCCCTTCTTTTTGCGTTGTTGCCTAGCGACATTGGGGGCAGGGGGAGGGAGTAATCACACTCGAGCACACTCCGAGCAAATCGGACCAAGTGTGAATGCACCCTAACATACACCACCGTCCTACAAACAACTTTTTCATTCGCAAGATGATTTCAAAATTATTTTTGAAAAAATTACTTTTTATAGTGTCGTTTTTAATATAGTTTTATCTTTAACAGTGTGTCCAGCGCATACCTTTTCCCTCCCTAATAGTAGTTCATATCTCGTGGCCCCCCTCAAAAGTCTGCAAAAGTCTGAATCGGTGTATTTGTGTTGTATTTGGGTACGTTCAGAATATTGTCAAATTCCAAATGAAGTGAGGGTGTCAACGTGAAACCTGCACATCGCTCACCGACATATCCTGCTGCACCTTCTCATAGGTCAGTGTAACGCTGGAGTCGGAAGCGGGCGGAGAGGGGGTCAGGGTAAAGACAAAACGGACACGAGGGTTTCTCCCGTTCAGAACCCACAGCAAATGATCTATATACGTCTCTTTGGGCATCTCCAGCTCCTCCGCCTCCTTATCCGCTGCAGCCTCTGTAACTACACACGGAGGGTGGGAGACAGCAGACAGCAGAATATGTAGTTACAAAGGCTATGTTTACACACACGCACACAGTTTTGCTATGCTAAAATAATGATGACCAAATAGTGATTTAGATGTAACTAAGGGTAGACATAGCCCTATACACAAAAGCAGCTCAAAAACAGGCGGAGAGCTTCAGTCAGGGTCTACAGGTGAAGTGAGAGAGGTGTTAGTTTGATCTCTCCAGGGCCCATACGGGCGAGTGGAAATGATGTGAGGTGGAGCAGGTGTCAGGTGACACAGCGGGCAGGGGAGCTGAGCTTACGTTCTCCGGTCCATGCCGCCCGTCCGTCGGTCAGCGTCAGTTGGAAGCCGCAACCCGAACTCGGCCCCTTCCAGTCCACAAGCAGGTAGTAGTTGTTGTGATTCTCGGGCTCAGAAGAGATGCGGATCTCTCGCACAGTGGGCTGCATAACTGAACACACCCTGAGAGGAAATTTACATTTACAGCACAGCGACTTACAATCAGTGCATTTGTCAACAGATGAACCGGTTAACCACCAGTTATTCCAAGCAAACAACATTTCTCCTAGAATCAGGACAGCATCATGTCATCATGGTTACTTCACTTATGCATTTTCAGTACATTACAGTACAAAGTTATCATTCACTCCTATCTCCTATCCTGTCATTAATTGCTATCAGCCTAAATTCCGGCAAAGGGCTTCATATTCTAAGAGCTGATCTAACAGGGTAGAAAGGAAGGGAACATATCAAAAGCAGTTGGATTGATGGATCTACTTACACGATTACATCTTTGTTTTTAGGTTAATAGGTTGTTAGTGTGTCAGTAAAACCAACTATATTTGATACACGTGCGGGCTTCCATTTTATTTGTTTATTTATTTATTTTACTGTATGTGACTGCATCTCCTCATGAACGGAGCTTTTAACTAAACCGTAAGGGTTAAATGTGGAGCGGTGCCAAGCTTGGTGCCGTCCTGTTTTCCACTACAATTCTTCTTACATCATTTTGCTGGCATCTGTAGCGGCCTCCTGGTACATGTGATGTGACGGCTAAACTGTAAAACCTTCCACCTCGCTCGCCCTGGCTCAGACCATACAGCAAATAAGACTAACAAAAGGTAGTCTTGCATGTGTTTTTGGTTTTGCGGTACTTAACTTTAATAGGATGCTCATCTATCGGTACAACACTGACATCAACAAGCTATTGGTTTTGGGGCTACAGTTAGTGAAGGAACAGAAGGCTCTTCTCAGGTCTGCAGGGAGTGGATCTGTAAGCCATCACAAGCCCCACAGGGTTTGGCACTAATCTCGGAGTTAGCAAACCTTCACAAGAGGAGAAAACAAAAGGCCTGCTGTTTTGCAACAACATCAAGTGGTACTATAGCTGTCAATGGGTCTACATCATATTTGCCTATGAATGACAAGTTAATAGAGACCTCTTGAGAAGAAAAAGAATATACAAATTATTTATATAAATTAAATTATTTGTTTTATTATTTAGTTATCATTTAACTTAAAAGACCATCTAAGACACTACCGAATACTGATGAGGACATCACTGTTATAAATGATTAGGCCTGCACCATGAAACCATATGATCACAGGCCAAAGCAGAGCACAACCTCAGCCTCCTATCACTGTAAGTCAAAGTACAGGCCTAGCACACCCCCAAAAGCAACCTTTCATTGTCCAATATCCTCTGTTGTCTCATGCCGTTTCATTTCACGTATCTTATTTTGCTGTTGGGTTTTAATCCATCTGATTTGGGGGAATAATTAGTAATTTACTCAATACTTTTTCACAGAAAACTGCTATTTTGATCCATAGTCTTATAGGGTGAAGGCTGAACATCAACAGGGCATGGGTTTAGAAAAATATCCATTGAACTATTTAACCAAAATCAAATTATTTATGGGAGATATAAAATATAATTGCAGGCCATGGAATAGCCTTAGTTTATATAGGCTAATAGTGCTAAATGAATGTTGTGCCAGGATATAAAGATACAGTGCATGGGTTAGACAGTGTTCGTAGAATAGAAAATTACTGTAATTGGAGGGGGCAATTAAAACCTACCCCAAGCTTTGAGCTGTACAAAGCTTGGGGTAGGATAAACAAAGTCTGTTTTTTAGCCTGTGTATAAATTGACTGAAAAGTATTTTCCAAACTCTTAGCCCTACCTAACCACCAACAGGGGTAGGCTGGACTCAGTGAAACATATGAGAAGAATACAATTAAAAAAATATAAGCCTATGAAGCCTCTTTTTTTTTTTAAATAATCATAAATTGTTTTGGGTTCAAGTGTATTACATTTCACATGTGCGGAACACAATTGGCCAATTTTCGCTCATTGAGATGCTTGTTTGGGTCTGCAGCTTTAAGTTCTGGGCCTACACTTTACTCTTTAATTTGGCGACGAAAACTGACCTCTAGTTGCTCAATAAATTACATATTGTACGTTTACTTGTTTATTCTTATGAACAGAGAAAGAATAGGTATTCTGTAACTATATGTGCCATATGTATTTTACATTATATTATCAATCCATCCCTTTAAAACAATAGCCTTTAGCCTAGGCCAGGGCCTATATTTGGGAATATATCAACAGACAAAATCACATTTCAAATGGACCATTAAAATACATGAATCACTCACTGCTAATAACATAGAGCATACTGTAGAAGAATTTAATTTGGAATATGTGAGAGAAATCCACAAGTTACAGCATCATTCCCTTCATAATTCCTTCACATGGATAAATAATATTAATCTAATCTATTATATGAAGTATTCTTGAATAATCTAGTGATTGGACACCAAATGAGGAAAACCTCAATTTAACGTTAGCTGAAATAAAGTTTTTTTTTCTGGTTAATGAGAGGAACCCTGGAAGGATTGGTTTTAGTAGGTTTAGAAAGCTCTTTTAGACAGCTCAACAGCTTTATTGTGTTGAAATCGGTTGAAATGCAACGCTATAATAGTAGACTATAGGCCTATCACTTAAGATATGTTTCAATTATAAAATAAAACATATTGCGTGAGGCTAAAATATAATCATAAGAGATTTGCTTTCACCGAGGAGGTCATATAAAATGACAAACTCCTTGGCTACCGGTAATAAGCTAATCTCAAACAAATAACTTATGAAAGCGAGAACCATGCTTGTAGTCTACGTTATATATGTATGTGGTATTATTGGCCGCTAAAACTAGACCTAATCAGTTTGGCAAAAGAGCAAATCAATATTTAGGCTCATGAATTGACTATAGTTCAACAATTAAACAAAGGCTGTTTTCCCGGTGTAGTCGGCGAGAACACAGCTTCGTGTTTGTAAACAGAGCTCATAGCATGTGACAACGCATGTAACAACGCATGTAACGATCAATTATAAACTGCACAATAAATTATCTTGTGTTTCAGTCCTACCTAAAACTAATCATCGTGGTTGTCAGGTCTTGATTGTCGTATGTTTTAACCATAGACTGGTTTTAACGCGGATCTTAAATTAACTGTGAATCTGAGTTACTCGTGGATGTTTTTAAGAGGTGGAGCGAACTCGTCTTTCCATATACGTCATCACCAAGCGCCAGGAGAAGAGGCATTTTTTGGATTAATATATTTTTTCAGTATATTACACTACAATAGAAAATCTTCTGCTAAATTCCCTTGACTAATAAAAACAGTTTTTTAATGTTAATGATTAATCTATGTAATTAAACTTTTTAATTCATAAAGCCTAAAGCCTACATACTAAATAGCCTACTAATAAAAGTATACAAATCATAGGCATACATGCCTGTTTCATTGATGATGTATCCAAGAAAGCTGATCAATGAGAGCAAATGTAAGATTTGATTTTGTACCTTTAATTGACAAAAACAAAAAATATAACATTTCTTACTTTTAACATTTCTAGGTGGCCTGGGAAAGAAACAGACTTCAATCTAAACAGCATTAGTGTCAGTCCCAGATTTATTGATTTTGTTATGGATACCTGAACCAACAACCAAAAAGATAAGTCTAAAACCATCTCTCTCTCTCTGCAGAGAGAGAGTGAAGCGAGAGAGAGAGAGAATTTGTAAATAATATGATAATAATATATATTTTCTCTCTCTTTCTAAAATGCTAGGTTTCATTTGACAGGCGAATTGGCTATCTGGTTTTGTTTGGATACAAAATCATACCTTAACCCAAAATGGACACAAATTATAATCTTAGTGAGATACTGTGATGTAAAAGATCTTTAGCCTGGTAACCTAAGCCTGGGGCTCCCTCTCTATGATTTATTTCGCTTCGAGCTTGCAAAACCACAATGGTCTTACTAGGCTGAAAGATCTTGTGATGGTGATTAAAATCATCATTGTTGTCCAATTTGCAAAACCTTGGGACAGGAACAATGTTACACTTTAAAGAAATACTCCTTTGTATTATCTTTATTTCTCAGTGATGTTTTCTTTTCTTGTCAGAGGGGCTAAAGAAACAAGCTGGGTTCCACATGTTGAGAGGGAAATGAAGGGATTACGACAAAACCATGATTTAAGTTGAGCAAACAGACATGCTTTCCAAGAGAAATTGCTCTAAGAGGCAGCCTGGGCATTAAAGCACATTAAACACACACACAAACACCCCCCGCCCCCCGTAAACTCACACACCAATACAGCCCCATGCCTAAACGTTTTTTTGCTATAAAGATGTACAGTGTGTCTGTCTATTGTTCGGTTGTCACAGTTAATCACTGAGCCTCAGAGGATTGTGTGTGTGTGTGTGTGTGTGTGTGTGTGTGTGTGTGTGTGTACACATGATCATTTGTGGGCACGTCTGCATGCATATGTTTGTAAGTAGTCAGGGAAATAAAGTCATTCATTATTCAGTGTATAGCCTACATTTGAATTACACAATAACATTTAAAACCTCAAATTTTGGGTTACTACCACATGGAATGTGGGCTACATGCATACTGCGTTGAAGGAAAGAATCACAATGTGTTTAATTTCTTATGGGAAAACTCCTGCACTGCCGCTACCTCACTGGTCCCCCCCTGACCATGGACTCAGTGGAGGCCGGTGGCCGAGGACCCCCCCGGAAGGGGGGCATACCAGTGGCGGGGTGGCAGAGGGAGTTCTGCGGGTACGCGTGGCAGCAGCTGCGCAGGAACCTCCCCAGCTGTTGTACAGTCTGCTGCGCCTGCCCATTAGCCTGGGAAGGCTACCCGGATGTGAGGCTCACCGCGACCCCCAGCTGAGCCACGAATTCCTTCCAGACTCGAGATGTAAACTGGGAGCCATGGTCGCAGGCGACGTCCTCCAGAAGGTTGTAGGTTCGGAAGACCTGCTGGAACAGCGCCTCAGCGACCCGCATGGCAGAGGCGAGTCTGGGGAACGGTATGAACCATTTTGGAGAACCTGTCCACCACAGTCAATACCACAGTACTCCTCTCAGACAGCGGTAGGTCCGTCGCAAAGTCGATGGAAATATGCGAAGGCTGCTGAGGGACTGGTAGTGGGAGGAGCTGGCCTGCAGTAGCCGAGCAGGGAGCCTTGGTTTGGGCACACGCCGAGCAGGGAGCCTTGGTTTGGGCACACGCCGAGCAGGAGCGGAGGTAAAGCATTCCTTCAGGCCGCTGAACGCCTTCCTCTGCTGCACTACTCCAGCATAGTTGTTTTGGGACTGCCTGGTCTGGTGGAAAGAGCACCTCTCCTTGGTTGGTGCAGCAGGCGGCGAAGGACATTGTCGCCCGACCGTGTCCCTGAATACCCGGTGCGGATAGGACTGAAACACAGGGGGCTGCTTGGCCGCTCCAAATGAAATGGGGAGGTATGCGTAGTGCTGGACGCCATCTTCCACTCGTCTCCCTCCCGGATACAGAGAAGGTTGTAGCCGTTCCGCAGATCCAGCTTAGTGAAGAACCGAGCCCCCCCCCCCCTTAGCTGCTCTATGCCCGACGGCACCAAGGGCATGGGGTAGCGAAACGTCACCATTACCGCCTTCAGGCTCCTCTGACAGGCAATGCACGGGCATAGGTCTCCTCCTTTCTTCTCTACAAAGAAGAACCCCACCTGCGCTGGAGACGTCTGCAAACGCATGAATGCCTCGCCAGATTGTCCCGGATGTCAGACTCCATCGCGGACGGATTGGGTCACAGAAAGCGAGTGATCTCGGTTCCGGGGTGGGGTAGCACCGGGCGGCAGGGGGGTGCCACAGTCCCAGGGTCCGTGGGGAGGGAACCACTCGGCATTTGTCTTCAAGAACACTTCCTCCCGGGGAACGTTGGGCCAGAGGGCGATCACATGGAACTCTGAGACTTGTCTGTCCATGGTGATGAGGCACACAATAGTGTCTGTCAATATAGTACCTCTCTTCCTGATACATAACTATCGATACACTTATACCAATAATAATATTAAATGTTAATATTTTACCAAAACACACAGCATAAATGTATGCTTTCATGGGACCAGTCACCAAATCATATTGCATAACAATATAATTATACCCATAGTTATTATTAAATTCATTGTTGCCATTCTACACAGGTGCCCTCCGGTACTATAGAAATAGCCTAGAATAGTTCTTACATGACCAAAGACATGATGAACACAGCCTTATGTATTCTATAGAGACCCAAATGATTATTTTTGTCTTTCATTAGTTAAAACTGCTGCTTATAATTGTCCAAAATATTTCGATGCTGCAGGTACAGTATATACGCTAACTTATATTAATTTGACGATTAATGAAAGAAGCCTAATATTTTTAGTTGGAACAGTATTTTACATTTGTTTACTGTGTGTCTGTTGGGGATCTTCAACTTTCCATTAACAGGATTTATATGCACAGATTGTTGGAATGCTGCCAATATTGGTAAAATTTGAGTAAAATGTAGTTTATTATGTCCTTAGTCTATAAAGTTAGGACGTCATATTTAGTTAGCTTTATGTCAGTTAGGGATTTGAGTGTTTGTGGTTGCTGGACAGTCTACCCGTGAACACTGGAGAGGTGATCCCTAAAAACTTTAAAAAGTCTTGACAACATGCCAAATCACGTTAATAAACACACATCTAAGCTACATCTAAGCCAAAGCAGTAGCTAAAACAAATGAGGTAATTTACTGGCGATAGAGAAGGTCAACAGACACCTTCTGTGCAGGGCCTGAGTCATTTATTTATATTGGCAAATCATGGATGAGTTTAATCCCTGCCTGGTTTACACTGGCACACAGAAGGCACTGTTGCAAAGGCTTCTTTCAATGAACAGAATTAACAGATGAGATTAGCGATTACTCATTCGATCAGAGTGTAAAGGAATTGCAGAAGTCGCATTAAGACAGAGATCCTGTATAAGAGAAAGCTGGCCACGGTGTCCATAACAGTGTTTTGACACACTAGATAAATAGAAACATGTTTTCCAGCGGCTCACAGATCACCACAGGACCCGGCCAGCCAAGCATGGCCTTATTACCTCCAATGGACTCCTGACAGGTCCTAACAGGGGCTGGAGCGTGTGATCTCCTCTCCCCGTCGTTAACTGGAAGTCTTCACTTTCATCTCCTCATCCTCTCCTCTAGCCAGGGATCTTTCCTTCCGCCTGTCTTATGCTTCACTCACAGACACTAAACTGCTCCTGTAGCCTCAAGTGGACATGTGCAAGCTTGCGTACGTCACAAACACAAACACTCACACTCACACTCACACTCGCGCACACACACACACACACACACACACACACACGCACACACACATTATTGCTGTAATCACTTCCAGCTCAATCTTGGTAGGTAACAAGCGTTGGTTTCCTGGTAGTGGTGTGCCTGGGGACTGATCCTTTACAAGGTCTTCTCTAAGGATGAATCCCACATCCCACGTTGGGATGTAAACTGCATTGTAGCAGCTATTTTTAAGCATATTAAAACTTTACTGTACTGAATTGGATACACAACAAATGGCCATTTTCACGGACAGCCGTTGAAATAATTTACACATAAACAGTTCAGCTTTTTACACAGTTTTTAAATGTCATAAGCCATTGCAAGATAGTAGTAGCCCACTTTGAATAAAATGTGGGCTACTACTATCTTGTAGAGATTTTAAAACAGGTTAATGTTGGACATTGCCACAATACTTTCCATGCTGACTACAGCTACAACAGGTCATGGGAATACATTCTGGTGGCGTTAATGATGTATTTGGCTCTTCACAACTCTTGGATGTTGGGTAATTATTACAAAGAGCTCTTTGTCTACTGCACCTTCACTGGCAGCATCATAGAATTTGGCCTCAGAAATACATGGCATAAACTCATGAAGGAGGGGACCATAATGAATCTGTACACCACCGTACGCCCTCCTCTCAAACTCCTTCAGGAGCCTTCTCACAAGCTGTGGCTGTAGATGGCTAGAAATCTTTCTTAATTAATAATATTGAAGGAGCTCCACAAGGGTTAATTTTAGGGTCGCTTCTATTCTCTGTATATGAATAACAAGTCGGACTCCAAGCCGGAAGGGTTCGTGGGTTCGAGCCCCAGAGGTGGCCTATACCTGTAAGGATCCTTGAGCAGGATGCCTAACCCCCATCTGCACCATGTAATAGCAGCATGTAATTGTAAGTCGCTTTGAATAAAAGCGTCTGCTAAATGACCTCATTGTCTAATTGTCTAACATTGTATAATCTGTGGTGCATTCAACAAAGGTGTTAATATATCTTCACAGGCTAATGCAGGTTTGAGGGATGTTAAGGTGGAAGCTATATTATAGATGAGGGGATTTACTGTAACTTTTTGCTGTATCAGCAAAAAAGAGAAACGTGTAACAACCCTGTCCTAATACCGGTTCTCCCTCTCTCCTGCTCTTCTCACCGTCAGCCCTGCTCTCACAAGGGGGGATGGGGGGCAGTTAAGACAGAATCCATAAATGTAAGCAGTGAAGTTCATTAGGCTGGCCTAGTTTTGGGAAGCTTTGGAGAGCATGGGACAACTCTGCATCCAGTCCAGCTAAAGCAACAAGGTTGTTAAGTCTCCCCACCGAGGCAGCTTCCTGTGTCTGTGATGCGAAAGCATCGCCGAATGCAAATAATTAACTCTGTGTTCTGAGAAAATTGTAGGAAAAATAAAAAGCTCAGCACTTTCAACATTAAGTAGCGTTTTTTAATTCATAAAATGGCTTTCCTTGATGTAGCCATCTGAGAGCTGTGACGGTGGGAAGGCGGGCTCCCGGAGCTGAATGTTGGGCAATCCACTGACAGAGAGACAATGGATGGAGAAAAGACCCCCGCTCAGATTTTTCTTAAATTGGAACCAGGACACGAGAGTGAATGAACCTTCTGTGCTTTTGTTATGAATCCCATACACATGTGCGCACGCACGCACGCACACACACGCGTGTGTACGTGCACGGTTCTTGCCAGTGGCTGAAGTGGGACGGCTCGATTGCGTAATCGGCCTCAGTGATATGTGAGCTGGCAGTCTGCATCTGCCTGGCTCGGGTCTCGATCGCCGTGGGCCGCAGTCTCACTGCTGCTCTCCGAGGAAGGCCTCTGTAGAGTCCAGACCACAGGGGGGTCTTTTGAGGGTTCCCTCTGGGAGACCGGCCCCCTTGAATCTATTTGACATAGCATTTTGTATAAGGAGCGTTATGAGAAAACATTTCTTCCTCACAAGTTGCTGTAAAAACGTACAGGAGGAAGCGCGAGCAGGGGGAAAAATACGACTCTCAATATATTACGTTTTGTGTATCTGAGGTGCAAATTCGTAGCCAATCTTCATCACACAAAGCTTAGCTTTTTAAAACCAGCCAAATTCAAAGAGGTCTTTAAAGAAAAACATGTAACCAGAACGATAACAAGAGATTACACTATTGTGTAATCTCCACAAAACTAAAAACGTTCTCCTATAGATATGGCCAATACACAACTTGTCATGTCTGCTCAGTTTTAGATACAATTATATACAGAGTAACAATAATTTCCATATATTGAATCCAAGTCTTGCTTCATTTGTGCTTCCTGTTCTCCTATTCCTGTTCTACAGTAATGCAATCCTTCTCTGGAGAATCCTAGTTGGCAATATTTCTGTTCCCTCTCCCCTACACACAAGGTCATAAAACAGCACCCCCAGAGCTGGTCACGATTCAAGGACTTGCTGTCCCACTACACCCACCAGCAGAACAAATACTCGCCAATGTGGAGGTTAAAACAGGGGTCTTTCAATGAAAATGTGCCAGAGATGCTTTCCCAAGGACGTTCAGTCAGAGAACCACATACATTTTGATTCAATTAATAATCCAGATTAATATTGTAGCCTGCATAATTGACCTCCAAGTCGATGTATATATGTTTTAGCAGAAAGAGTTCAGTCACATTGAGGATCTATAAGTCTGGCCAGAAGATGCCATATTGACATCCATATATGTTAGAGAAGGGGACATTGTAGAAAAAAAAAGAATCTTCCCTGTTGCTAACTGAAGGTCTACCAGAATCAGTGAGCTCTCCTCTTCATATGTAGTCCATGCAGAGTAGAACTGCAGAATTAAATTAAATGTTAGAAATAAGTTTGTGACATATTGAGTGTTGTTTTTCTACCAACAAAATGGATGGTCAAACTCCATCCATTTTTTATTAATCACACAAGGGGAAATTCTCCATTGATTCTCCCTGAGAGAATGAATGGGCTCAAGAGAAGATCCTTGCTGCCCAAGACTGTCTCTTACTGCTGAACCAAATACACATAGAACAGTAGCTCCACATACGGAACAGGCCTTTTGCAGGTATGTGCCACCGCTGATCGTGCAGTCTTGGTGGACACTCGTTAATTCAGATGAAACAACCAGACATCTTCTCTTTAAAAAAAGAAAGAAAGTCTTTAGAGAGAACACTGTCCTTATTCTGACATCTCTGCTTTAAACCATGGAAGCAAGAGTAAGAGTCGAGGGAGTCCAGGAGTTTCTTGTAAGCTATTGCGTCATCAGTGACGGAAAGAGTATTTTTATGCTCCCTGGAGGGGGGGAATACTTACACACATACAGATTTTGAACTGTGCTCTGTCTGTATTCTGGCGGTCTTACCATACCAAATATCCCACAGTTGGGCTGGAGGAACACCATAAAACAGTCCAGTTAAGTGTCAATTGAGGCTGAGCACACACACACACACACACACACACACACGTGTGTGATCTTCTGATCTTCTGACCTCTGAACCCCACACCTCACATTTTCCTTACCCTGGAAAATCCCTCCTGTTAAGCAGAACACACTGTGTGAAATGTATGTGGACACATATTGTGTAGTGCCTGTCTAGTCCCTTATACACAGTAGAACTTGTACTGATCATGTTGTAGCTACATTGATGATTCTCTCCTTGATTGAAAGGCCAAACGGCTTGTGCAGTTTGTTAATACAAGAGAAGTCAGGACAAATAGAAAATGTAATAAAAGCAAAAATACATAATTTAGACACTTTTCTATAATTAAGGAACACATTTTTAATATAGAATTTACTTTACAAAACAATCCCATTATATACACCACTATGGTGTTTATAACAATTGAAAAGAATACCAGAGTGTAATCTAAATTAATTAAGAGTCTTAATCACTTTTATAGACATGTGATCGGAGCCATGAGAAAAATCTCTACTTGAATTTCTACAATTCCTCAACAGAGCCAGAGTAAAAAGAAACTGGTGGCCCAGCCCACTAGCAGGTGGGTGGTTCTTCTGAATGTAGCCTGTGGTTGTATTGGTGCTGGCAGATCAGAAGACCACCACCTTCCTTTCTTTAGGCTTGGCTTTCTTTACAGGTACATGCACCTCCTCATGGTCAGCACTCATGTTATTTGACAACCATCCCACTGTCACAGAGTTAGCTAAAATCATAGGAGGGAAGAAATTAAATATTAGCCTCTCAAACATAACTGTTATAACTAATGAAGTCAATCAATAATATGTAAACAAAAAAAACAAACCTCAAACCGGCCATAAACAAAGAACAGCAAAATAAACTTACTTGAGGCTTGGTGCTCAGGACAGTCTTTCTGGAAGTGTTCCACTGAACCACACAGGCGACAGCAGCCTCCTGCAGAGAGAATAATAAATCTTAAACCTACATTAAGCTTCCCCCACCCCTCCCCCACCAGCAGGGAGAGCTCTTTCCACAAGAGATTTCAAAACAAACTTGAGGCTTTGCATTGATGGAGGCTATGCCACTCCCTGCCTCTTTGCTCTATTAGCCTAAATATTTTTAGCAAACATTTTAGGGGCAGAGAAAAAAGTAAAGATGTCTGCAAGCCAAAACATTTGACATTCAAACAATTCTGTGGCGAATTGATAACAAGAGTAGTAAACTTGAAATAATAATGCATCTGGCACAGGGTTGTTTAACACCAGCCTATGTATGTGATTAAAAGGTATCATACCTTGTGCGTATAGTCCTTTAGGATTATCTGGACAGGACCGTGACAAGTGGCCAGTTTTGCTACAGATGAAGCACTTAGCATACGGATAGTCACCTGAGAAGGCAGAAATAAAAATCCACTTTACGCACCGCTTCATCAACTGAAACTGAATGGGTTTCAGACTGCTAGGACCAACCTAGCATCACTCTTACCAACAGCGGGGTCCACTTTCGCCCTACATTTCTGAATTTCGTGTTCAGTTGAGCCACAGCGGTAGCAGATACCCCGGGCCATCTCTTCATCTCTTTCTGCCTCTGGACAGTCTGCTATACCGTGCCCTGGCTTTCTACAGTTAAAGCAAAGCTAGAAGGGCAGAGATAAAAGGAAAGGGGGGGGTCATGACTATAACATCCACATTAATATTATTACAGGTGTCACAGTTTTCCAAGCAAGATGTTGGTGTATTGGTACTGAATATTTATTATTATGCCCATTTACATTTACAGCAGCTGTGCATAGTACAATCTATAGTAGGGCAACCTTCAGCATGAGGACTAGGGCTGTGCTATCGATACACCTCTATCGTGAAAATAAATTTCGCGATATACTACATTGATTTCCAGCTAAAAAAATCAATTATTATTTTTCAAGATTCTCGTTTTAAACGGTGTGCGGACTACAACTACTAGATGTCGCAGTATGGCTAGTTGCCTAGAATTGACGGCCCCCATTTCTGGTAGAGTGAAATTTGGACGCAACATGATAGACGCAGCTGACAAAATTACAGCAGCTCCTTAAAAATATAAAGCCGGCGTGTCGTATTTCAGCTCTCTTTTTAAATTTTTTTACTATGTGGAATATCGCAATATGTATTGTATCGCAATGTATCGTGATATAACCGTATCGTGATATGTATCGTATTGTGAGGTCCTTGCCAATACCCAGCCCTAATGAGGACTGTATTTGATTTGGCCCCCTAGTCTTGCCCCCCTGAAAGGTGTATTGTGACCTAAACTCATTTGTATGTGGATCAACTGTAATAACAATAATAATAATAATAATAATAATAATAATAACAACAATAACAATAATAATAATTAGAATTCCATAGACTTCTTTGTTATCACACTGCTTGTAAAACTTTCAACCACCCCTTTAGTGGCTCACAAAGTTCTGCTTGAGCAACCACTTTGGTTGCGAGCACCTGTTGTAAACAAACCATAGCCTCCTACCGCACACTACGAAAGGTGGGCGGTAGGGAGTAGTACCAGCCACACAGCACTCGGGCATTTAATGGGACATGCATTCTTTATTTACATGCATTCATTCATTTACATAACGCTAAACAATTTGTAACCTCAAAGGCAATACAAATCAAGGAATGTCCCCTTAATAATAAAAGGCTTCACCTGGAATAAGGCCTTATTCAGGATATACAAGCAAAATATCTTACATGACATATTGTGACAGGGGGCAGGATAGTCTGGTGGTCTTGGATTTGGACTCCCAGCCGGAAGGTCGTGGGTTCGAGCCCCAGAGTTGGCCTACCTGTAACCCTAACCCCTACCTGCTCCATGTAATAGCACCATGTGATTGTAAGTCGCTTTGGATAAATGCGTCTGCTAAATGTCCTCATTGTAATATTGAAAAATAATACAATACGAGTGTGCATGTAAACACATTTACAATGCTTGAAGGTTTTTAGGAATATCGATACACCACTTACCATAGTGTTCTTCTTGTTGTCCTGCCTTTTTATCCTGCGATCCTCTCTCCGCTTATCTTTTTTCAAGGCCGTCTCTACTTCCTCCCTGAGTTCCTCTTGTCCCTCTTCTCCTTTGGGTAAAGGCTGCCCACTCTGCTGGAGGAACTCCAGGAAGCCATTCACGTCTACGTTGTCATAGTCCTTCTTCTTGCGATTGGGTTTTTTCACAGCTGAGCCTGAGGGCTGGGTCCTCCTCAAAACGTCTCTGCCCCCGGCTCCTGCCCTCTGGACCCGCTGTGCTGGTTTCGCCTCGCCCTGCTCTCCCGAGGAGCCCGCCTGACCACTGCTCCCCTCTCTCAGTTGATTCCATGGCGTGGCCCCTGCTAGTTTGTGTTTGTGGACGTTGTTAGCTCTAGCCCACCTCGTCATAGTGGGACCTTTTGGTCATAAACACAATATCATATAGTAGCCCACGGTACTGAACTCA
>JAOEHI010031890.1:13950-24216 GCA_025447815.1 Percopsis transmontana | reverse complement strand
CATACACACAACGTGTTATTAGTATTTCATATATTTCTATTTTAAAAAAATACAGTGGTCTCATTTTTCCCATTTTTATATATATATGCACACACTATGCACACACACACACACACACACACACACCTGTTCCAGCCAGCACATAAAGATAGCAGGATCAGCGGGGGGCACAAAGGCAGCGCTGCCCGACTACAGTGTGAGACAGACGGACAGACAAAAGGAGAGCAGACAGAGGAGACTGTGATTATCTCCAGCACGTCTCCCTGCGCGCCTGTCGGCACACTGGCAGACGCTCGCCGCTCGCCCAGAAGAGCAATAGAAGCTGTCTGGCCCGACTCACTGCCTGCCCGCCCGCTGAAAGACGCACGCTAGCGCACGTACACACACACACACACACACACACACACACACACACACACACACACACAGAGTTTAAAGAGTCTCGCCGCGTGTCTAAATGTTTGCAAGCACGGGGAAATGCACGCGAGTGCACGTACACACTGAAAGAGAACGGAGCCAAAAACACGATGCGCACACACCAACACGTGGCATACGTCTCAATATGTATACACACACACACACACACACACACACACACACCTGAGGAAATGCGTGAAAGTACTGTAGCAGCACACACACACGCAAACATTTACCCATGCATACATGTTCTGCACAGAGATAAATACGTACAATGTGTGTGTATGTGCCCGCAGGCATACGTGTGCAAATAGTAGCTCTGTATGGCAAATAAATGTCTCTCTCTCTCTCTCTCTCTCTCTCTCTCACACACACACACACACACACACACACACACAGTCAGCTGTACAGTGAAGGGCAGCCATTGTTGTTGTTTACAAACCGGCCAGCATAGCATTGACGGTCTGTGCGACACATTCATCATCACATTTCTTGACACCCCCTCACTTCACAGAGGAGCCAGGGTCACAGGAACCACGCCGCACCCGCCCACACCCACACCCGCCCACACCCACCCTGCCTCTTCCAAGACGACCGTAGGCCCCATCCCACCACTGCAACCCAGTCACCCACGCAGGGTCGATTACACACCTGACCCCTCTCTGGCTGTTTATGCTCGCCGGACGTACCAAGCGGCGCATGTGGCGAAGCGCAATTCCATTTGGTCCCAGCAAACCTCCGCAGGCCCGCGGCTCCGCAAAGTAAAGGGATGGGATTTTCATGCGCTCGCTGCCTCTGGGCTTCTTCTGGTTCAGGGTAGAGCTACTTTGGAGGGTGGGGCCATTTACCCATGGGGAGGATGACTGATGCGCTGCTACTTGGGAAAACCGACAGTTTAACCAGCCTGTACTGTAGATCTCCAAACATCTCCACTGAAGCGGCTGAGAGTTAAGTGCCTTGACATTGGTTGTTGAAGGAAGAAACCGTGTCTCATTCACTTTTCCCCCCACTGAAACCTACCCCAGCCTTTCTAGGACAAATAACTTTCAAGAGAAAAAAAAGCACCTAAAGCATCATATCCAGTTGTAGTGTACAACACATGGGCGGGATGTGCAATGCTAATGTGTTTTAGCACGGTTTTATTAATCTAATCTAACCAACTGTAATCTGATTGCAAATTGAGGCCCAAGGCAGATATTGAAATGTTGTCTTTACAGTTATACAACCTCCTCTCCCCTAAACCTGACACTTAAAGTACTGCAAAAACCTAATGTATCATCACAATACAATTTACCATTTATGACATTTTACAGTGAGTTAGCCAAAACAATGAATTAAGGGTGAATTCTCAGATTAAAACCACGTTGCGTAGAGTCAAACCGCACTGTGCCACAACGTGGCTTGTTTACAGATGGTCTCCTTTAAACTTAAATAGCTAACACACAGTTGCATTCACTTAGAACACCAGAGGGATTATGCGCTTGACTGCATCTAGCCGCGAAGATTCCCTAACAAAGCTAATGAACCTGTCAGGTCAGCTCGGCAAATTACCAATCAACGCAACAGACTCTCACCCAAGTCTCGAGCTGTAATTAAAGTGAAATTCAGCTGCAAGCGGCATGCAATTGATCGGGACCAGGGCCATCAATAACTGAATATTAATTGGAGGGCCATTGTTCAAAGTGATAAATCCTCATAGTATTTTTCTCATGGTATACCTCCAGCCCAGTTTTATAGCCTACCATTGTATCCCACCTACGGTCACCTATGCACATTTGCGCTTGAGTTAACATACCTGCCTAAACGTTGTTGGTGTCCCAAAGTTACATCATAATTACAGCAATGTTTCCCATCAGCTCCCTTCTCCTTCAGGGAAAATACAACTCCTCCACACTGTGGGGGAGACAGAGCCTAACCTTGATCTGTGATTGAGTGCCGAGTTCGCCTCGCTACGCCACAGACATTTTTCTCCATCCTTTCAACCGTGATCTTAAACAAACCCAGAGTTTCATTGCAACAGGCAAAGAAATATTTTAACCCCCCCCCCACCCCAGAAGTTATGAATAAAAAAACGTTAG
The DNA here is from genome assembly GCA_025447815.1 of Percopsis transmontana. NCBI lineage: Eukaryota > Metazoa > Chordata > Actinopteri > Percopsiformes > Percopsidae > Percopsis > Percopsis transmontana. The sequence goes on along the minus strand of JAOEHI010031890.1, from coordinate 21,721 downwards.
TAGGCCTAACTGAAGAACTAGAAACTAAAACAAATCTCTGTTTAACAGACTATATTATCATTTTAGCAAGGCAAGGGAGTTTTAGAGTTTTAGTATAGTGAAAGCTAAGAAACGCAATATTTGTTCTTCTGTTTTAAAATAATGACTATACAAGTATACAAGGTTTAGAGTTTATTATGATACATGATATGATCAAGTACAGGTAGTATCACAAAGTATCACATGATTTTTTATTTATTTTTTATTTATTGCAACCCTTCAAAGAAAGTTATTTTTTATTTATTTATTATTTTATGCATTTGTATGCATCTTTCCCGTCATTCTTTGGTAAGTCAGGGACGTCATTGATGCAGCAAGGTCTGCGTTGTGCTGAATGCCGATAAACCTTTGACTGCCTCGGTAGTGGCAGGCGCACACGCAAGGGGTTGTGATTTGATAAGCAAACCTCCTAGGACAGTCTCAGCACTCACCATCTGCCATGCAAACACTTCTATGCTCTGCTCTTTAGATACATCTTTTTTTTTTAAGATGGGAAAACACTCAATAGCACCAGAGGCATTTTCAGGCAAAGAGCTGCGGCTTTCCTTGTCATCCAGTAACGCACCATTTTGAATTTCTTTCATGTTTCTGTTTCCTTTGCAGCATCAAAAATGGTTATGTGAACAGAGCCATAGAAGACACTGCAACACACGTATTGTGGGGAGGGAAAATAACAGTACCCCCATGAGACCATCCTGACCTCACAAGAGCCACACTTGCACACTGCATCGTAGGAACTCTTCATTGAAAACTGCAAAAGCAAGAAAGTAATTATTTTTTGGATTGGATTCTGCGCTTCCAACCTTCTTTTAATAAATTGTGCTTTGACAAAGCTCTGTTTGCTACCAGACAGTGCTTCAATCACATATTAGCAATGAAGTTCATGTAATCTCATGTTCTGTAAATTCATAAAAATGTAGCCTTAAAACCTCTATCACAGAAATAGTGATGGTACATGAAAAACATGAAAAGTATACAATACCCTACAACAGGGCAGATGTGAGAGACTATATTTTAGGTTGCAACATGTAGTCTTTTCTAAATGTAATATTAATATATAATTTGAAGTGAAATTATATATTGTAATATGTCTTTACTAGATTACAGTTACAAATGGAAGTCAGTTATAGTCAGTTTTTATAGTGAGTTTGTTCTCTGGGCTACAGTAGGATTAGAAATGTGCCATACTGCATTATCTGAAGTGGACAAGGAATGCTTTTCTATTAACTCATAGCTTTGTTTCTCTACTTTGTATTCATGTCAAAACACAACCCCCCCCCCTACACACACACACACACACACACACACCCTTGGCAGCCATTTTGACTCCCTGCTAGAAAGCATTACTTTTCAGTCGGAAACGCAGCAACATTAAACTGCAATGAATTCCCAATCATTAATCAAAGCCATTAATGGGAAATACTTATATTCCATAGCCTCTCGGAAACAAACAGGGATGAACTTAGGGCAAAAGATCAAAGAGAAAAAAACAAAAGTCCTGCGTTTGAAGTCTGTCACCGTGCCAACGCCTTCACACATCATCAATAGCAAAATCTCTCAAGGAGTCTGTGGAATGTCTTGGGTTACGAGACAAGCTTAGAGGAAAGGGACTTGACTATATTTATTCTGATCTCCTTTCTTCCTTCTATCCTTGTTTCCTTATTTACTTTCTTCTTCTCCTATCTGCATATGTTTGAGGCAATACTTTATATGTATGTATGTATGTATGTATGTATGTATGTATGTATGTATGTCTTGGGTGTCCATGATGCCAAGAATTCCAACACAGACTAGTTGTTAAGATCAGGGGCGTAACTAAAAGTAATGCAGGTAATGCGATCACATTGGGGTCCGCGTAAGTCAGGGGACCGTCTGCGCACACACCGACCCCCACCAATTAACTGGACCCTCCAATGTACAATTGGGGCTCGCCGTTGCCTAGTTACGCCACTGTGTAAGATGATAAAGTTGCAACGGCCATACATGAATTTACGGTAGTCTACATACTTTGACCTCTGAGGCATCCTTCAAATGTATTACACGTACTGCATAACAGAGAACACTTGTGCACAAACAATGAACGAAAATGATGATTCTAGAATGTTGACTACCATCTCTGTGCCCCCGTGTGTCCACACAGACACGGTCAAATGAAGAACTTGCATCATAGTCCCCTGAGAACAGGTCTAAGAAGCAGATATACAATCCAGAGGGGAACAGACATTATCTTGTTTCCCCATTAGGTGGAACAATATGTGATTCTCCTCTTAAACAGAGGGCTACAGAGCCATTTAAATGCAAATGCCACCCAAATTCATCTTGATGACAAGGCAATCGTTCGTTTATGGACTGAACATTTCTGCAGCAATTTTTCCCTTACCTTGCAAGGCAGCTGGATTTGCGAATTCACGATCACGCGAGAATCCGTCTTGCCAGATTTTAAGTTCATGCGCTTGAGGCCGAACCACCTGTCGTTCCGACCAACAGACAATCACCAAGTATTTTTTTAAAGGGCCCGCCCTTTTCCAGACAGTTTCCAAGGACGACGTCCCAGACAGTTCTGTGTAACAAACCACCAGGTTAATTTTTCCCACCAGGTGACTAAAGCAACACAACTATGCACCGTTCGCCGGGACGCCTTCAATTCTCTGCTGCTGTCTGCGTTGAGGGAAATATGAGAACGCTGCTTTCCAATTTTCCAGGAATGGATGCGTCTGCCGTGCAACGCGTCCTCCCCTGCCTTTGCATGAAAGTCATTTTGCCGGCGCAGATTGTGTGGGGACCAGCCGCGTGTCCGGGCCGCTCGAGGAGGTGAAAAGTGGGATGTCTATAAACTATATGGATGGCATGGAGCTATCTGAAGGGCCGGAGGCCAAAGTCTGGGTATTTCTCTTAATATTCTCTTGATTGTCGGGCTGGGGGGGAAATCAATCAGTGCGCACGAGCGAGCTAGCTGGCCGTGCATCCGCACACAGCGTGGCTCTCGTGTCTACCCACTCCATGCACCGTGATACTGCAACACACAGGTGCTCAGACGGTGCATGCTAAGGGCGCTAGTACAAATATGGAAGAGTAGCATGTACAACTGCTTACTCACGAAGGCAAGTACGCACACATATACGCTGTCTACAGCCCATGTATACAGTATATACACATATACATGCATACACACACACACACACATATACATATATATATATATATATATATACACACACACACACACATACATACATTAATATATACATACATATATACATACATATACATATATATATGTGCACAAAGACAAACCTATTCGTGCACACATTATGCATAGTACTCGTGCATTTACACACACGTGCGTGCAGACACTTTCGAAAGTGTCTGCACGGTAACCTTTCTATCCCTGACCTTGCTGGAGCCATTTTTATCCATAATTACATTAATTTGATTTTAAAAGGGTGTGTGTGTGTGTGTGCGTGTGTGCGTGCGTGCGTGTGTGTGTGCGTGTGCGTACGTACGTAAGAGAAGCAGCAGTAATGGAAGAAAAACGATGACGAGATAGCAGGTACACCTTATCAGAGGGAGAGGAAGAGTGGTGAGGATGAGGAGCAGAGGAGGAAAAGAGAAGGAGAAGAAAGGGGGAGCAGAAGAGGTGGAGAGAACATCAGCGCCGTCAGAAAACCCTCCCTGTGCCAATTCTCTTTTCATCTCCCTCTCTCTCTCTCCGTTTCTCCTCAAACTGTCCACCTCCTTCTTTGTTCAGCCCGAGCTGTCTGTCTGTCTGTCCCTCTCTTCCTCTGAGTGCTATCACTCCTGCCTCTCTCTGCCTCTATTTTGTCCACCATCGCTTCTCTCTCTCTCTCCTAGGTCTTCTTCTTTAGGTCTTTCTACTTTATCTCTCTCTCTATGCTACATGTGGACTGTTTAGCGTGTAATGACTCAGCCTTTAGCCGGATCACGGTGCTCAACTTTGACCCCAGGGGAGACCAGATTACGTGTCTCAGAGAACACCTGATTGGCCCCTGATGTCATCACAGCAAAAATGGACCCACACGCGTACGCGCACGCACAATGCACAATGCCGGCTGATACTGCACAGCTATCGCACCTTGTAAAATCCCCTTAGACACAAGCGCACACACACACACACACACATAACTAAACCCTGCACAGTGCCACAGATTAGCTACCTGTTGAAACACAATGGAGCCACCCAGCCTGTGGGCATGGCGCCATGTTGCATCAATGCTATCATAGCTAACACCTCGGTGTCTCTTATCTGCTCCCCTTTAATTAAAATAAGTGTACGCGTGTGTGCGTGTGTGTGTGCGTGTCAAAGTCCTTACAGGAAGCTAACAGCGCTAGACAACAACAAACTGTTGTTTATCGATGGCCGTTTGACCATACTACAGGGATACAACAGCGGAGGTGTATTTTGTGGAAATCCAAATGGCCGATTTGGATTTCCCAGTCTGTGCTGTTATGGAGCCTTGTGTGCCTTTTGACAAACACCCTGGTAGCACTTAAGAGCAAACACTGTATAGCCCATACCAGCCTGGCTGGAGGTTTGGGTGGCGCGCTGAAAGAGGCCGGTCGATGGCAAGCAGCCTGAGAACACAGTGTGAGCCTGGAAGTCTCACTCATCGACTCTAGGGTGTGTGTGTGTGAGAAAGAGGACGCGTTGGAAGGAAGGAAGGAAGGAGAGGGGGTAGGAGGAAAGGAACTGAGAAAACAGGAGGGGGAGAGTGTAATCTACTTGGGAAGAAACGGAAGGAAAGGGGAGAGGACAGAGCATTTTTTTCCATAAAAATGTTTTCTTGTACACAAGATCGATCAATCAATCCATCAATCAATCAATCAATCAAATGATGGATTGACCAGAGGAAGAGGAGATGAGGAAAAGCATGGCAGACTAAAATAATTCAGGGGGTAAATCATTGACTTGCTGTTCCACCAGTGGTCGGTCTCTCTCTCTCTCTCTCTCTCTCTCTCTCTCTCTCTCTCTAAAAATGTTCGACCAATTCATCAATCGCTGTTCACCTGTCCGCTGTCAGCCTCCCCCCCCCCTTCCGCGGCGGCTGTCAATCATAAAGCGGACAGCCAGCGCACCACCTGGCAGTCAGTACTGAGCCGGTACCGGCCCGGCCCGACAACGCTCCACCACCCACCTTCCCGCCCAGCCGCTACCCGACACAGTCGACAAGGTCGCCGCGGCCTTTGCTGGCGAGGTTTTCGGGGTTTGGAGAGCGGGGCGTCCCGAGGACGTGGGTGCCGCGGGTTGCTCTCTGGTTTCCTGAGAGTGTGACGCCTATCTACAGCCAAAGTGCGTGGACGAGTCCCCTTCATGTAAGACTGGGGAGAGAGTGAAAGAAAGCGCACGTCTGTGTGTGAGTATTATGTGTGTATGCATGCTTGTTTCTGTTTGTGTGCATGCATGTGTGTGCAATATATCGTGATATTTATTTTCGCGATATACTACATCGTTTTCCAGGTCAAAAATCGATTCTTTAAAAAAAAAAAAGTGATTTTTTTGTGTAAAGATTCTCGTTTTAAACGGTGTGTGAACTACTAGATGTCGCAGTATGGCTAGTTGCCTAGAATTGACGACCCCCATTTCTGGTAGAGTGAATTTTGGATGCAACATGACGTACGCAGCTGACAAAATTACAGCAGCTCCTTAAAAATATAAAGACGATGTGTCATGTGTGGTATTTCAGCTCTGTTTTTATTTTTACTAGGTGGAATATATCGCAATATAATCGCAATATGTATTGTATCGCAATGTATCGTGATATGTATCGTATCGTGACCCTTGTATCGCGATATGTATCGTATCGTGACCCTTGTATTGTGATATGTATCGTATCGTGACCCTTGTATTGTGATATGTATCGTATCGTGACCCTTGTATCGCGATATGTATCGTATCGTGAGGTCCTTGCCAATACCCAGCCCTAGTTATGAGTGTATGCAGATGTGTGCAGGTCTATGCGTGTGCCCGTGTGTGTGTGTGTGTGTGTGTGTGTGTGTGTGTGTGTGTGTTGTGGAGCAAGCTTTATGATCAATGCTTTTAGCCGAGCGCAAGCACCGTGCCTGTGATAAGGGGCAGCCGGCATGCAGGAGTTTACAGCCTGCGATGAAAGCTGGCCGCACAGCAGTGAAGGGGAACCATCTGCTCCCTGCTCTCCAGCCCTCTCATGTCTACACGCAGCACAGAGCAAGCCCATTAGAGCCACGGCTCGGGGGCCGATTGTTTGAGCAGGGGCCCATCGGTGGGTTTCTAAAAGGGCTTGGCACCATCGCTGCAGATCTGAGTTGAGGACCAGAGGGTGTTCAGCTGGAAACATATCTGGACCAGAGGGGACGGAGATTACAGACTGATGCACTCACCACGCTCAAGGGCATGTGAATAGGGAAGGTTGTGGGTTTAAAACCCCACTCAAAACAGGGAACAGTGGGAACCTTGGGGGCAGGAAAGGTTAGTGGTTAGGGTGACTAACTCTCCAAATTGAGACAAAACTGCAAATTATTAAAAAGAGATCGTATTTACGGAGGTGAGCCAGTAACCTAATGTTTACAAAAACATAAAACAGGAATTAGCACGGTGCATCTTTAGGAAACATAGCACCTATCTCATGGTACAGACAATCCAAACCTGTGAATTAAAACATGAATTAAACATCACCGCCCACTCCAGGAAGGGCTGGACATCCAGGAAGACATGTCCGGTCCTCTGTCTTGGTAGGACTGCCCCGCTGCACCCTTCAACAGCATCGTGGTAAGAGTGACAAAGGCTGTCAAAGGGGCTTAGGGTGTGTGAACACTGACTGATGGTGTCATGTCACTCTATTTACAAGACTGACATAACACCTGGAAATGGAACATGAGCTGTTCTTTTTTTCCTTTTAGCATTTGTTCCAGCGAGAGAAATCTTTTGAAACTGTTAATATAATTTGCTGCAGTGGAACTCCTAAACCTGGTAGCGTTACACAGGGAATGGAAGCCCCAAACCCAGCACCATTATAGCCATGCTTGACCTATTGAGCTACGCAGGGAATGGAACCCTCAACCCATCGCGGGGCTATGCTGGATATTAAAGTGAACTAGCTGCCCTGCGTAGAAACCTCATCCACTAAAACCAGCGACACCTGAGGGCATTCCAAAAGTCTGCCTTTTAACCCAGTGCAGAACCTTCAGCACAAAGAGCTCCTTGCCAGGTGCTCACGAGAGAGAAAATCAATAAGCTCCAAGGTTGGAAGTTGCATTGGACCGGGAAGAGAGGCCCACATGCACATGTGTGTGTGTGTGTGTGTGTCTGTCCGCCATGCCACAGGTATACAAGCCAGCCCCCCCCGTAGAATTGGGAGAAGAGACGAGGAGAGAAGGGGAAAACAGAAGGGGACCATTGCTAATTCATGGACTTTGGAAGGTGTGCTCTGGAGCTCAGCTTCATGGAGCGCACTTGTTTGCGGAGACAGCAGGCGATGTTTGAGCGTGTTGCCATCACATCCCAGAGAACATCCATCCATCCAGCTCTCCATCCACCGTGGATTGTAAATATATGAGGTGAGAGGTAGGAAGGTTCGTCTTTTCTAAGATGTTTCAAGGGCTACATAAATACTGTACTGTATCAATGTGTGTGTGTGTGGGGGGGGGGGGGGGGGGGCAAAATTTTTTATGCCTAACGGGGGGTATTTTTTTAATTCCAAACCCCCCCAAACCCATTTTATAAATAAAAAAGGTGTGT
>JAOEHI010031890.1:0-13940 GCA_025447815.1 Percopsis transmontana | reverse complement strand
CCCCCCCCCCCCCCCCCCCCCCCCCCCCCCGCGCCCCCCCCCGCCCCCCCCCGGCCCCCCCCCCCCCCCCCCCCCCCCCCCCCCCCCCACACGTGTGTCTGCAGACAGGTGGGTATTATTAGAATGCCATACACGCGCATACGCATTTTCTACATAAAAAAGGTGTGTGCGCGTATGGCCTCTGAGCACGTTATCGCTGAAAATAAGTCCTGCATTATTTACAAGGCTGTCAAAGGAAGCGGAGACCGGATAAGAAAAAACAATATATATATGCTAGGATACTTCAATTCATTGGGAGGGTTCATTGGGGAGCAGGGATACATGGCTCTCTGACAGCGCCCTCGTGGAATGGACAAGTCACTGGTAGATGATTGTACCGACACTGAGGGAGACAGCCGACACAAGAGCCCATGCATCGCAGGCAGGGTAGTCCTACAGCACGGCACTGAGCTGTAGGGCGAGCGATGCCGTGGGACTGCTATCAATCACGCATATTGCAGGAATTTTCATTCACATTCACACGCCACTATTATTTGTCATGTAAACAGCCTATTGCATTTGCCGACTAAGAGTTTTTGGACATAACATTTTAATAAGGTGAATATGTCCGATTAAATCATCATGCTGAATCACTTGCATCCAATCTACTGGATTCAAGGCATCCTGGATGAGACGCCATCCCCTCGCATGCAAGCACTCTATAATCCCTCTATCCATCTCTCCACCTCGCCCACTGGGAGGCTTCCTGGACAGGATGCTAGTCCTCTGCAAGGTCACTGTGTGGTTAATTCAGTCTCCAGGCAGTCAAACCTGCGTCTTATTGAATGTCAGAGGAACCCAGAAGACCTAGAGGAACCCAAACACAAAGTCCGCCCCCACCCATATAAAAAAACTGAATAGTCTAAACGTGATTTGATGCGCATCAAAAAGTTAGCACAACAAGACTGATGGTAATCGAGATAATCGATTTAGCCGTGCAATTCATTCGTCAGAGATAGAATAGGAATAAGGAAACATGATAGCATAAAATACCTATAGGGATGTGGTCTGTATTGGCGATCAGTTGACACATCAAGGTGTTGCCTACAATCTAGCAATCACAACATCTTTGGGTTACCACGTCCATTTCACACCTTGAAATCCCCTCAGCCAAGTGTTAATACATGTCATGATAACTCGCTGGCTGCACAGGACAGCACATCCCCAGGTACCCTGCCCGCTCACGTTCTGTGTTCCAGACGTTCCTCTGGTGGCTGTTAACTCGCTTCCTTCTTAGTGAGAATTAATTTAGCGAGTTATTAAGATTAACAACTTAACGCCTGGATCCCGGCGTCATGTTAATTCACCAAAAATGTCTATAGTGACGGAAAACCGATTCAGGACTTCTTGAAGTCGACTCTGCTCTAAATTCAAGAGGCCTACAACTGTACAACATTGCTAGCCACTTAGCAACTGGCCTGCCCTTATTTGTGCATTCTCTTTTCAAACACTGACGCCCATTATAACAAAATGTCAGAGAGAATAAACAAGTAGCTGAAAGCAAACATGCCCAAAGCAGGGAATATACACTGTTAATTTTTTAAAAGCCTTGTCTGGGCAAGAGCCTGTATACTCTTGACAGTATTGATTTTATGGGAACATGCCTCAATTTACACTAAGAAACTCTATTTTTAATTGAACTACATACTATAATGCTTCTGATAAAGGACATTCTCCAAATAGAGTAAATAGATACTAGACACATCATGTGCATTCAGCAATACCTTTAGTTTACTGTGATTATTATCGTAGTTTTATTAAACCAATTACATGGTTAGAAGTAATGTAATTACCTTAATTACCTGGGTTTATTAAACAGAGGTATTTGTCAGGTTTCATTTAACAAGAATGCCATGAAAGACAGGTGCTCAGTTTCCCTGATTTAGGTCTATTCTTGTGGTCCTGAGCTCTATATATTGCATAACTTCATGAATACTCCAGAGAAGAGATCCCTGGTTAGACAGCTGGATACGGGATTACGCTCGATGTATGGATCTAATGGATGGTGGAAGGCCTCTTTGGTTTTTGATTAACATAGGATATGCCAGAAATGTACCGCGTTGACATTTTTTCATTGCCTTATTGGTTACAACATACTGTATAATGTGTATGGAGGTAACTTTTAATTTTATTGTTATTTTTATGTATTGGCATTATTCCAGTCTGATCAATTGATCTCTTTATTTCTTCTGCGTCAAGCTATCTCACTGTGTAATAGGAATCTAGCATACTGTAACTCGAGGATGGATTATCATGGACGTTAATTGGACTTAGATTTTGTTTGGCTTTTGGTCTCAGGGAGATGGACTCTTAGTTTCACCATGGACCCACAGAAACATTTCAGTTCAGGACAGCAAACAGGGGTAAGTTGCGGTTGGAGGCTTGCATTTCCTTTCCCGTTTTACTGTTAGTACAAAATGTATTTTCTATGCTGTTTGTTCACACACTTTATTGGGATGTTCTACAGCCTTCGCTGTGTTTTTTGTAAAGGGTACAATTTATTATCGGGATGTGGCTTGTTGTGACTTGTTGTAACTTGAGAGAGGGAATTTGTACATGTTGATGAGGCCCTGCTTCAGGAAATGAACCTTAAAAGGCGCTGATGCAAATTATTGGGGGTTTCCTGCGCCTCATCCAAATCTAAAGGAGTACGTATTCTGGCCAGAAGTTATTCAAAGGATGGGGTCGGATGGAGACGCTGGCTTTGCTTATGCTCTCTGCATGGTTATGCATACAAATATGTTTTGTATCTGTATATGAACCAAATGTATTTGAACCCCATTTTCTGGAGGATATAGCAGCTACGGTGCTACGGTACGGTAGATAGATCACCCCCGCATATGGGATCCTAGTCCTCTAATATGCTCTATTCATTTTGCCGTGAAACATAGTTCTTTTCATGAGTATCTCTGATATCACTTATTCTTAAAAAAGACAATGTCCTGCTTCAGTGTTCCTGCTATAGGCCTGTCAGTCTCATTAATTTGGATATGAAAATGTACACTAAGGAATTGGCAGAACGTCTTGATTCATTTATCGGTTCACCTATTAGTTATGAGAGCTGGCCGGTGTACTAACCACCGGTTGCCTGTTCGCAATCCTCTCATCCCCTCTCCTTCTGTGGCTATATAAGCGGGAGAGTGGTGAGGGGAATTGTCAGGGATTGTTTGTGCTTACCCGTGTTGTTTGGGTTGCTGTTTTCTACACAGTTTTGGATTAAACGTGCTTGTCCCTTACTCGAGCTTTCGCTTCTGAGTCTTTATTCTGCACTTGCACTACGCATACTCAGCCTCCGTTACAAAAGGGTCGATTCAGAGCAGATAATGTTAGACGGCTTTTGCATGTCTAAGCCGTTCGTGTCAGCCATACTCTCATTAGACGGCGCAAAGGCATTTGATCGCCTAGAGTGAGATTATCTGTGGCTTTGTTTTGGTTTTGGGCAATCGTTTATTAACACGATCTCGACTCTTTATAATATGCCAACTGTCGTTGTTCAAACTGGTCTTTATAGATCTACATCATTTCCACTGTAACGCGGGACGAGACAAGGATGTCTGGACCTTTTCATTCATTTTTGGGCCAAAACCCCTGGCTGTTCATCAGTCTCAGTATATTAAGCCAATGGTTATAAATAGATTATTTCATACTACACCAAAATACACCCATAATACAAATATTTTTTATATTTTATTTATTTTATTTATAATACAGTTTTTCATAAAGCATAACACAGTGGCTTTTAAAAAAATATTTAAGTATTCATAAAGCCCCCCAGATAGTATGATGCGTTTTTTTCTTTCTCATTACAATGAAGTTAAATGTTGCATGTCACAGGTCACCGTGTGTGTTGGGCTTCGACCCTGAATGATTGCTGGCGAGAAGACTATTTACACCTCTTCAGTTCTCCTATTAGAGAGCTCTGCGCCATCCATGAGAGTTAAACGTATGCGCTGATTATAGGGTTCAAAGGTTCACAGGCACAGTTTCTAAAATGAAATGTATTGTATGAATGTAAAATGTAGTGTATGAACAACCTGTTCAATAGGTTATAGACCAGTAATGTGATAATTTACCTAATAACATAATTATATATAACTTAATATACATAGGCCTTTTAGGAATATACATCTGCATATTGTAGGAACAAATATATTAAGAATGTTGAGCAGGGTAAATATCACTTAGATAATAGCTAAGCTATTTAAGCTTATAAAACAGCACAATCTAGTTGTAACCATGAGGTAAGCGACATTGCTAGCCTAGCCATATGCTAGGACCGTAACAGTAATTGCCTATTAAGACCCTAACCAGGTTAGCCAGGCTCATAACACAGTAGCAGATGCAAACAGAATTTATTTCCATGTAAATAACACAATGCACTAACCATGCATGGACAAGTATTATAGATATTACTATACTACTATATTGTATTTTATAAACCATCCTCAATTGTTTATAATACTTTATAATGTCCTTTGTATGGAACATATAAATTAAGGTGTTCTTTTATTTACCATTTTGTTTTAGCTGTTAAAGCTGTACTCGCTCTATATTTATTATAGCCCTATTGATTCCTTTATCTCTGCTTAACCCAGTGTCAAAATGTCAATAGGAAGTTGTAAGGGGGGGATGCTTTGCCGGTTATTCTGCGGCAGCAGGATGTCACTCGTCGGGCTACGAGCCACGCTCCGGCTTTGCACAGTCTTTTGCGAAAAGCCGCCGTGTGGCGGCGTCAATTGAAAAGAGGTAATACAAAAGTTAAAATTTTAAGTTAAAACGAAATACTGTTAAATATAAAAAGTGTTTTTGTTTAAACCTTAACTACACATCCCCAAAACTCAATAGGCTATTACATGGTAAATGGACTGCATTTATATAGTGCTTATTTGTACCAAGCATGGTGTCTGCCATGCAAGGCGCCATCCAACACATCGGAAGCAGTTAGGGTTAGGTGTCTTGCTCAGGGACACCTCGACACTTAGACAGAAGTCAGCGAACTATCGAACCAGCGACTTTTTGATCGCCAGACGACCTGCTCTACCCCCTGTGCCGCTGTCATTACATTACATTAGGCCTTCTCCAGTTGCGATGCGATTGTGTGTGTGTATGTCTGAGTGTGTGTGTGATGTGAATTATATTACTAGCTGCACCGCTATCAGCGTTAATGAGTGACCATTGTGTCTATACAAAAGCCCCACGCAGCATCGGCAGTAACACAGCCTGGGATAAACAAACCCAAAACAATTATCCAGTATTAATCGGCCTCAATGATTTGGAGCACCTCGAAAAGTGTAGAGTAAGCACTGGAGAAAAGGACAGCAAATTGTTTTTTTAGTCTTATTGGAACCCGGTCACTGTCACGAGCAGTTGTGGTATTCCCCCTCGGATGTACCCCAAAGAAGAATTTCTTTGAACCACCGCTGTCCTACTAATTACGAGGGTCACAATAAAATGGGTATGATTTCTGCTCATGACATTAAAAATAAGAAAAAAAGACACTAGCACTACTAGTGGGAATTTGTGCAGGAGCTAAGGCAATTAACGGCAAAACAAACCGAACGTTGGAGACTCCGTTTGCAGCCTCGTCTACAGTTTAGACTGCATTAATGAAAAGGTAAGAAAACAAACGCAGTGGCTGACATTAATTTCTTCCCAGTGGTGTTCAGCATTAGTTATAAGAAGCATGCATGGTTGTTTGATTCCTGTTTAGCAATACGCTATCTTTGTCAGGATAAAGAGCAAGAATCCAAAAGATTCTGATTATTTAGTAACAAAAAAAGTAACAAAAGAAATCGAAGCATTGTGGGGGAAAAAGTACATAAGGGAATATGACTGCTTTACATTCTGTGTATTTTTATATTGTGATCTAGTTGGCCATTGTCAATACACAGAACTAACCAAAAAAATTGTTCTCTGTAGACTTGAATGGCCCAGTTGAAGGGGAACCTATTATGCTCGTTTTCACTGTTCATAATTTTTTTGGTCTTTTTTTTTGTGGGTTGATAGGTACTCCAGATACCCAAATGTAGCTCTGAAAGCACTGAAAATGTGAGTTTTTCATAATAGGTCCCCTTTAAATTAAAAACAAGCAACAGTTTGAAGGGTGGATTTGCATAGCTCTATAAATGTCTGCCATCATTACTGATCATGCAGTTCGTGGATGCTGCAACTGGTGCCTTTGCATGCGCACAAACATCTGGTTATTGTGCAGATGAAGATGAAGGTCTGATTTAAGCATTACAAAGAAATACAATGCCTAGAATGTTTTACTATGCCAACGGTATGAAACTAAAGCAGGACGCAGCTGAGGTAAGACGTTTTTGAGCTGAGCAAACCTATCAAAAAAATAACATAATTTGTAATTGTATTATATTTTGACACTGCTTGCATTAAATAATCATCTACACATGCCAATAGGCAGTAAACTCAGACAGGCCATTGTTATTTTTACGTTGCCTTGGTAACAAGCCATAGAAAATGGTACTCTGATTCCAATCTTGTGCCCTTGAGTGCAGGATGAGTCAGCAAAATGGATCGCAGCAAAGGCAGCTAAAAATATAATGTTAACAAGTGTATTTGAAAACTATTTTGTCAACTCCACAGCCACTAATAACACTCAAGCAAAAAAACATATAGGCAGGCATAATGTAATGTTTCATCTTCTTCTCAACCAGGCCTGACAAGACCCAAAAAGTGTTTTTCTCTTACTGAAAATTACTGAAAATTATTTTTAATCTAGAAAATGCCAGATATAGAGCAAGAAGTGGTGTAGAGTAGAACATCACTGTTGTTTTCTCTTAGTATAAAAAATCATTACATTGTATCGTAGAAACTTTATTAAGTGACTTTAAGGTAGATTTTGAGTGTAAAGAAGACAATGCACGTACATCCTTGTCTCTGCTACTAATGGGCTTCGATAAAGTTTAGAAAATACATTTTACAATGGGGCTGTTTAAGGAAAAATTATGTGTTCATTGTAATGATGTATTTTACTAGGAAATATTGTTTTGGTCTCTTTAAAGGCAATGTACGCGATAAGAAAAACATAAAATTACACCGGCCTCATTGACTTGGATGAAAGAATGCTGAACATAACTAGATGTGTCACAAAATGATGTGGCTCATACTTTACCAATGGCGCTGCTCAGTAGCGCAGTGACGACCATGAGAACCAAGGGTTATGGCCTGCGTCATCTAGGAAGTTGGTTCTGCTTGCTCACTCACAATAGGCTCACAAGGCTGAAGAACCGAGGGTAACAATATATATATTGATGACATTCCGTGAAAGAATCAACCTACAGAATAACCAAGGGCATCTTACGAAGCGACATGTGAGCCAAGGGTGGCCCCTGACTAAAACAATTATGTAGCATTATTATTATATATATATTATTATTTCTTTATTTAATGGGTGTCGTCCTTCTGGGTGCAGTACCCACAGTGACCACAACACACGGCTATATTAAGCTTTGAGTCAAAGCGATCTCCCTTGTTAAACACCAATTGGAATATTTGTTTTAATTTGCATTTTTACAAGGCGGTAACAATGTCTTTGTGTCTAAAAAGTGACCCAAGTATAATGTGAGAAAATCCTGCCAAAACTCTCCCGTAAAGGTCAGAAACGTCCCCACTGACTACCATGTATTTCTGACATATTACAACACATTACGCACTTTGGCCTTGTTCCATGCTCTGCTACAGAGAAAATATGTCTCAGTTACAGGGCATTAATCTCACATTTGAGAACAGCACTGCACAGCTGCGTGATGGTGCTGAAGCGCAGCCTTGCACAGTGTTCAAAGCTTGCAAGTAGCCATGCATAAAATAACCCCAGTAAACGGTTAAACCGAAGGTGGAGTCTTTTTATGAGCCCAAACAGCCTTTTGTAAATTATTTTGGTACACCTCACCACCACCCCCCTCCCCACTTAGTGTTGGGGGATAGGTCAGCACAAAAGGCTTTTTTGGAAGATTTCCAGATTTGAAAATAATAATAAGAGATAAAGGAATATAGACCGGGCCAGCTGAAGGGATAGACTGGTGTTATTTAGACGGGAGGAGAAGCCATATACAGTATGGGGTCACATTAAAGGGCGGGGGGGCTTGAAGGCGCTGAGAGGTAAACATCTACTCAACAAACAGGAGGTCTGGGGGAAAACCGATGACGTGCGCGCATTAAGAGGGAGCGTAAGCTCGAGTTCTGGGCGAGACACGTCCGCCACGCGCTCACGGCATCTCGGCTGTGAGCCAGCTGCGAGCCAGCTGATCTCCGACGTGCACCAATCAAATCGCGACACCCTCGCACGCCGTCTATTATTAAGAGAACTCGGTGTCCGCCCGCCCCCCCTCCCCCTGCTGCGAGCGTCCAGCTGGTTCTGATGGTGTTAAAGCCAAACCCCACCTGCTTCCATCAACCGCCCCACAGTGGACCTGTGGGGCATTTCTGCTGTCAGAGATGTGTCCATTATCTACCATGTACTGTACGTTGTTGTTTGAACTTATGCTCCTCGATTGTGTTATGGCGCCCCCTAGAACCCCATATTTCTTCCCAAGCTCACCGTTTAATATTCCCATTACAGTCTCAAAGGGCTGCACAGACCCACATTACTCTTGTAAACACATAGCCTATACCTTATCCTATTATATATTACATGTATATTACCAAGCAAACAGAATGTTGTACCATATAATAACTAAACATTATTGCTGATGATTGATTGCTGGGAGGGAGGAACTCGCCGTTTCAACCACAAGGGGAATCCACAGAAACAAATGGAGACGCGTACCGTTAACAGGCATTGCTGATTGGCCACGTCGATGGACACCCTCCCGTGACACGCGCCGTAGCAGGCCTGCCTGGCATACGCAGGGAACACCCTGAACACGGAGACATCACTGCCAAATATTACTGGGTTATCGCTTTGGCTGGAATGAATGGCAAAAGGGCCGTGTGTAAATGTGAAGAAGTGGCACCCTGGCTAAGAGTACATTTTAAAAAGAAGACAGCGGACCATAGAAACGGGGATGAAAGAGTCATAAAGGCAACCACGGAGACACGAGAAAGAGATATGGGCGAGGGGAATATCAGTTCTGCTGCTCACGGTCGTTTTGGTAAAGCAGAGCGTTGGCTTGGGC
Organism: Percopsis transmontana; assembly: GCA_025447815.1. Taxonomy (NCBI): domain Eukaryota; kingdom Metazoa; phylum Chordata; class Actinopteri; order Percopsiformes; family Percopsidae; genus Percopsis; species Percopsis transmontana. The sequence continues at coordinate 4,767 of JAOEHI010031890.1, read as the reverse complement.
CTGGGCTCAACAAAAACCTGCAGACAGGGCTACTACAGGGGACAAATTAATCAAGTGTCAAATTACGTCGTGTTATATTATGTTTAATAACGACACAAGGATTATAACCGTTAAAATCCTTGTTAGCCTGATTTGTTTGTGAGGTTCCCACTGTCGGACAGGGGTTAGCCATTCTGTTCTTAGCTGGAAAACACACATCTTAGCCTGGTTGTGTACAGTGTGTGTGTGTGTGTGTGTTTGTACTCACAGCCCGTCTTCTGTGTCTCAAACGCGTACACAAGACGTGTAAACAAGATTTATAACCCGTGTGATGTATTATATGATGTGGTATGATAAATCACATTCTAGTTGCCGTGGTGTACTGTGTGTATGACGGTGCGTGTGTGTATAGTGTGGGGTATGCCGTGTACATACTGAAAGTAGGGTACATATGGCCTGTGAGATGTACAAATAACAAGTTGGCTTGAATCCCTGCCACCTGCTGTTGTTCTACTCTGTAGGTGACCCTGGACTCTCCAGCCAGAAGGGAATTTCCCTCCAGGCATCAATAAGGTATCACATTATTATATTATATTATTATATAACAACACAAAAGCCCGGGCCCGGGCCTGCTCCATATTCATCGAGCTCCACACATTTACACCTGGGGGTCCACCAGGCCCAACCACCGACCACCAGTCTTACTGCACGTTAGACTGGTCACCTCTATACATAATGTAAGGCACGTCATGAATGCAAAGGAAATTTGCAAGGTCATCTTGTTTGGTTGGTGGATTGGAAATGCCGGCGCAGGAGCATTGTACTGGAGCCGAACAAAGCTCGGTAAACCTTCAAACAGACCGTCCCCTCCGGAGTACCTCCCTTTCCAATTGTTACCGTGTTACTTTGCCGCTGTCCCGTTCTTGCAATTTCCATAGACATCACTGAATTAAAGCTTCATACGTTGTCACATTGGACTCTGCTGTCAAATTCTGTTATACGTTGGGTAGAACTGTTTATATTTGCCACTGTAGTTGCAGAAATACTTTCAAGCATAACGTTGTCAATGGTGACAAAGCAGAAGGCTGCACTTCTTATTTGCTACCAGAATTTTGGGTGTATATGAAATCTATCTTCCAATTTCTTATCTGTGCCACTGTTAGTCCACACATGAGTTTTTATTACACAATACTTTTGTGTAATAAAAAAATTTCTGACATTACACTGAAACCAATAAAAACTAAACTAAAACAAAGCATTTTCTAAAAATGTAAAAACAAATTAAAACTAAACTGAAATTGAAAACAAAAACGAAAACGAAAAATGTATATAAAAAATTATACTCAGTAGCGTATGCTTACATTCTTCCAGTACCAATAGCACATGTACTGTAGGGAATAATAACACTCTTATCCGGACTGGCACAGAGGAAATACGATGGCAGAATAACCACACAGCTGATGTATCTACAACACGTAACAAGTAGCTAGGGTCTAAAAAAAAGCACAAAAGCATTACTGATGTTAGAGAAGTAATACGATGGACATGAGTATCTGGGCAGGACAGGCTAGTAGCTGCGGTCCTGGTCTACCTGTTAACAAGATACCTAAGCCCTACCTGCTCCTCAATACTTGTCATTGTACTTACACTATAAGCCGCTTTGGATAAAAGCATCTGCTAAATTGTAATGGTGGTGAAGTCTTTCCCTCTGTCTATAATTATCGATGAGCTGGCTTATGCACCACCAAATGATTACACAATACCGCCTTTGTCTCCAACTGGATCGGGCAAAGGTGTTACTTAATTAGCCGGTGTAACCAACGGATCCAATTGAGGAAAACGGTGCTGATCCTATTAAGGCTATCGTATTGATAGGAGTATGCGCAGGAATAGCCTTCAGCCCCGGGCTAAAGACTCCTGAGCCACAAAGAAAACGGTCTTCTCGGAAATGGAATTAGCGCCAGCTACAATTAACACAACTTCCCGTGCGCCGGTTCTTTCAAGTGCAATGAGCGTCTTGAACCACTGAAGCAGGAGGAAGCCCGTGGAGATTAAAGATTAGGTTTAGCCGGGGTCAGTGGGTAGGTGGGGATGCCCTGCACCACTACACTACTGCCAAGCCGCCGCTGGGCTTGACATTGAACCCACACCTTCTGCAGTGGAGCGACTGAGTAGCATTGGTAAATCACACTAAATCAAAAGGTTCATAAACCCACGGTGGGTTTAAACAAACCCTGAAAAGGCATGTCATCAATTTACAAAACATGAATGCCGTAGAAGGTATGAAAAAGTCTCAAATATTTTTCTCTAATAAGAAGATTGTATCCAGAAAACATTACTGTAATACCATATACTGTAAAAACTTACAGTATATGGTATTATAGCAGATTACAGTCCACCCACATTGGTCCACTATTATCATACTAGACCAAGTTGGGGTGCCAGGTTTAAGGGCACTTAAGCTTTCTAGGTAACACACACACACACACATACACACACACACACACACCAGCCTGTCCAGGAATTCTTACACTGTTTAATTAACTACACATTATTCACCCACCGCATGCAGCGGTGGGATAGCGCATCGTCTTAAGCAACCCCCCCCCGAGCCCCTGAGAAGTGCCAGACTGACACGCCGTTTCATCAGCGGCACGTACGAGGCGGCTCTCTCCAAAAGGCAGTGTTAATAATATTCAATTCTCCCCAGTCGGAGCGACGCGGAGGCCCATTCGGGCTGGCCGCAGGCTAATCGCCCCACTAAAGTCAGAAATGTGGTCTGGACCCCTGAGCCAGACCCCATTCAGATGTGAGGCGAGGACTACACCATGGGAGGTGGCAAGAGAGAAAGGGAAGGGGGGGAATGAGGGGAAAATAAAAGTTTTCAAAGGTGTAAAAATGAAAAAGAGTGAGCAGGGATAGATACAGAGAGAGAGAGCGCTAGCACAGTGGGCAGGTGAAAGGCAAAGGTACCTTTTTTTCCATCTGTCCTGCTCCACCGTGCCTGCCCTGCCTCTCAGAGAGACGATGGTGGGGTTACAAATCCTCTCTCCTCCTCCCCCAAGATTTACTGAGGAAGGTTAGTTCACTTCCATTCTGGAACGTTCTACTGGTTTTTCATTCCCTCTTTCTTGCTCACCTTTAGCATGTTTTTTTTTGCGCCATTCAAACAGGGTACATTGTAGGGGACACATTCGGGACAATGCACCACAGAGGTGGGCCTGATTCTTACGGGGTTGGCAGGTTACAGGTGACGGTTTGCAGCTGGTGGGTATTAACCTTTGAACGAACCCTGGGCCAGGGGCCATATGTTCCCCTCTCTGTGCTGCGTTCAGCACGGACGCTATGTGTACTGTTGCATTCACCAAACTAAAGCGACCGACTATAGGGTCACAGACAGGAAGGAGCTGGGCTGTGAATCGTCGAGAACGCATTCGGTTCGGCGCGGCTGTCGTAACGACAAAACGATTGGGGTCCGTCACGCGCACCAAATGGAGAAAATAGGAGAATTGAGTGCTGCAGATCAAACACTGTTGTGTTCAACTAACGCTCAATGCAGCCCTGATATTTTACATTCCCCTTCTGTTTCCTATGTGCCTGCTTGTATACATATCACCTCATATAGCTTTAAAAAGCCCTACCATACTACATAAGCCGCTATATAATTTTAAAATTAGGTTCCCAAATTAGGTATTTTTGTGTTCTTTTACTCAAAATAATGGCCGCGCCTAACGCCACAACAATGCTAACAAAATAACACCACTCTGATGTTAATTAATCCAGCTAACGCGCTGGCCTTTCCCCCCCATCTGTTTATGCTCCCCTCCCCCCCTTCCCCCCTACTTCTAATTCATTCACGTCCTCGCTGTACTGTAAGGTGATTAGGAGGAAAGCTCATCAATTTTGATGTTGACAGCGCACCGTAACGGCATCATCGCCCCGCCCCCGTCTCCTTCAGTTCGCGAACGCTGGCTAGGTTCTGTGGCCCGTTACTACAGACCCGTCACCCACGACTCCCCTACAACACAGCAGACACTTGGCATGGCTGCCCGCCGTAAAAAAAAACTCCCACCTCGAGCGAAGCAAGCAAAGGAAGGAGCCAAGGATGGAAGGAGAGGAGGAATAAAAGGAGAAGAAGGAAGGAGAAGTGCTCCAGATGGAAGGAAAGAATGAAGCGATAAAGGTATGGAGGGAAGTGAAGGACAGGAATGTGTGAAAGCAAACTAACGACAACAGGTGTGACTTCAGATGCTATCGCCATAATCTGATCAGATCTGGAGGTGAGGCTGCAGCTATAGGCTAACTCCTTCAATGGATATGATATACGCACACACGCGCACACACACACACACACACACACACACAGGAGGAAGACTTGTGGGAATAGATGAATGAAATTAAGTATTCAGGCAGCTTAGCATCACATTAAATGTTTCTGATTATACTAAAGAGACAGAGGCAGATGGAGGGAGAGAGAGAGGGGCTGTAAATCTGCATGTCTGTGTCTCAATGTCTTACTGACAAGATATCTGTCTGTCTTAAGGTCTTACTGACAAGTTGCCTGTCTGTCTCGATGTCCTACAGTATGCCTACACTGTAGATGTCTGTCTGTCTTGCTGTCTAGATGTCTGTCTAGATGTCTGTCTATCTTGCGGTCTTACCATCAAGATGACTGTCTGTCTGTTTCAAGGTCTTACTGTTAGGATGTCTATCTGTCTGTCTGTCTGTCTGTCTGTCTGTCTGTCTGGTGTGTGTGTGTGTGTGTGTCACTGCATGGACGTCTGCATG